>PVLD010002721.1:57500-158302 GCA_004027595.1 Dinomys branickii | reverse complement strand
AAGGTTCCCAACACAGAGAAATGTAAATATTTGAGGGGTTGAAAATGCTGATTATCCTAATTTGATTATTATGCATCACATACATGTATTGAATTACAAGACTGTACTCTATAAATAAGTGCCTATATATGTCAATTAAAAATAAAATCAGAAAAATGGAAGAGCAAGAACAAAGGTGAAAGTAATCTTTGCATGTTTGAGGAAAAGGAAAACAAGAATGGGCAGAGCAGTGTGGTGTGATGGGAAATGAGTTCAAGAAACTGGGCAGAGGAAAATCTTGTAGGATTTTGTAGCTAGAAGTGAGATAAAAAAGCACTGGGAAGTGCTGAGTAAGAGCAAAGTACAATCTGATATATGGTGTGGAACAACTGCCGCCCCAACTGCTCTGTGGAAAATGGACCAAGGGGAGAACAGAAAGACCAGTTAGCAGATCTTCCAAGCCAGCCGTGAGACGATGGTGGCTTGGTGTAGGGTGGAAGGGATGAGCAGTGCTCACATTTGGGGTGTACTTGAAGGTGGAGCTGATGTCACTCTAGGCTTGCCTGTCTCTTTAGTGAAGTATTTGCTGCTAAGAGAGTCCAGGATGAATCCCAACATTGCAGTCTAGGCATCTCAGAAAACCTTGAAAAAAAATGGAAGCCTAAAGTTGGGAGAGTTGGAGTGATAGAGAAATCAAGAATTCTGTCTTGGAGATGACCCATTTGAGTGACCTATTAAACATCTGAGTGAAGCTGGCACACAGGCACCTCTCTGTCCTGGAGAACTGCCCAACCCATAATAGTTGTTTAAACCATGCAATTCCATTTTACTTTCTGGGCATCACTGATCTACTAGTAGGTTGGTGTTGTCTGTCAATAGTCTTGATCTAGCAACATGCTTGGAAATGGCCACTGTCTTCATTAGCTATTTAAGTACTAAAAACAGGCAGTTTAGTAAAAGTGATAAATTACTTTTTCCCAAGGCATATGTCTGAGGAGTTTTCACATATCTTTTTGATGTGAAAATAGTTCTGATAAGTGCAACTATCAAAAATATTAGGTTAAAAAAGAGACAATATCTATTAACTTGTTAGTTGCTGATAGATATCGGTAATACACAGACCTATCCCTAAGCAGGGGATCCTTAAATCTCCATAAAGAAATATTGGACCAAGAGTCTAGGCGACTGTAATCAGAATTGCTTAAAAGATATATTGCTAAGGTGCTATTCAAATGTTTGTTTTTGCCATAAGCTAGATCTGCTTTGTTTGAGCAATAATTTCCTTTACAAATATTGGTCTCAAGAAAATTCCCAGTAAAGCAAGCTGCCTACCTAATTGGCAGACCTTTGACATCTAGAAAAAGGTGAGTTTTAATTTAAAAAAATCACCATAAAGTGTCCTTTCCATGTGCTTAGGAAACAGGGCCTGTGTCAAGACTTGTTGTCTCTTTCATGCCTGCTCTGGACAATGGACCATCATCTGAGATTGTCATGGGAAACCCAGCCAATTCCATCACATGTTGCAGGAGTCTAGATCTCTCTCACTGCTGACGCCTTTGGAGCCACAGAGTGACAGTCAGCCCGGCTGTTATGGATGTGCAACACATGGCAGACCTGAAAATAAATGTTACGAAAAATGCCACAGGGCCATAATAGAGCTGTTATTAGAGCTGAATTGAGTGCTGCAAAATGACTGAACATCCACTATCCAGAGAGGAACAGAAATTTCTGAGACTGTTTCAGGGTGGACAACTGTCAGAGCTGGCTGGTTCCAACTTCCATTTCTCCAACTGACACAGAGAAGCTGAAAAAGCAGAATGTATTCAGATGTCTTTCAAAAGAATGAAAAACCAAGCAAACAATGAATGGGGCTAGTTTCCAAAGAGAAAAGAATGCAGAAGTGATATTTTCCTATGTTCTGTCTCTCCTATTAGGAACTGAGAACTTATTGCACCCAGAACCTTGAGAGCAGGTAATGGAGAGATCTAGTCTCAAATGCCCTTATGGAGAAGAAGGAAGACCCTGGACCCTACACTTTAAGGTAAAGATTGTACAGAAAAAGCACCCCTCTTCTTTTCTTTAGCTCCTACTCTTTACAAGAGTTAATTTTGACAGAAATGTGTGGGTTGAAGTTTTTCTTTAAGGTTGATTATTCTGTCGAATGATGGAAAACATTTTTTAAAAATCTAAAATTCTAATCTGAAAAAAAAAAAAAATTCTAATCTGTACCATAGAGTACTCCCCATAAGGACTTCTAGAATTCATTGTAATTTGCCCTTGGAGTACAGATGTGTTTTTTTGCTGCTCTCCTTGGTAATTTAGGATCCAGTTTTCAAAATGAAGCCATGTCTGTTATCACAGGTTTTACTAAATGTCCATCCAAATATTTAACTGGCACAAAAGTTAATTCTCTGACAATTCCTCTGGTGTCATTCTTAACTCTGTCACCTTGACATCGTGTTGACTCCTTCAGGAAGCTGTATTAAGATGATGAAAATGTGTCAACAGGCAGTGTGGTGTGTGACTGTACTACTCTGAAGGCATTAAACTTTCATGGGTGTGTTTATGTATTATACATGTACAAGTCAGCAAGTCCCTATTAGAAATAATCTGCAGAAACAATAAATTAATGCTGTATTATTGATATTTGCTGATATGTTCAACAAATAGCTCCATGTTTGTGGCCAAAATTCCCCTTCCACGAGATACCAAGACCATTGTGCCCTGGTGTCCAGCCCTCCCTAGGCTAAACCAAGATGTGCCGTCTGCAGCTGTGGAAACCTCAATTTGCATAAAGACCCTCAGCCTTCTGAGTTATCTTCATTTCTGTGTGGAATTGCAAAGGTTGATGGTGAGGGCTTAAAGAATCCTCTTAAATAATTAACAGGAGTAAATAAAGTAACATCGTGAAGAGTAAGGGTATTTTTCCTCCCCCTTGGGAGAAAACCAGAAAATTCCTTAAGATAATAAATTAGATAGAAAGGGACAGGCTTCTCGCAGGGCAGAGGAGGAACAGGAGCAAGGCTGAGGAGATATTGCCGGGTTATGGGTAGCTGCTGGCGGAGCCGGTAGTGTTTTCTTCGGCTAACTTTTATTGTTTTGCCCTACTTTAAATTTTTGTTTATTATTTTTAATATTAGATTTTATCGGTACATTTTAGATCTACATACCATCACATTCATTATAGAGAATCTGTGCCTGTATGTGATGGAACTTGTTTTTCCCCAGGTCCCTCCCCTCCCTTCACCCCCTCTTCCCTGCTCATTTTCAAAGCTTTGTTCCAATGTTTTTCTTCTCTCTTTTTTTTTAACTTTTCCCTTATTTCCTTTTCCCCTCTCCTGTCTCTTGTTCCCCTCTTCATCTGAACATTTTCCTCCTATTTCAAAATACATTTTGGTCCTTATTTACACTTTTGAATTCTCACACAGGAAAAACAATGTAGTATTCACACATGTGTCCAATTTATTTCAGAGTATGGACTCAAGATGCATCCATTTTCCTAGTTTGTTTACTATGTAACTGACTCATAAAATTGTATATATTTATGGGGTACCATGTGATGTCTTGATACATGTGTAATGTTTCAGAGCAAGCATATATATCTCCTCAACAGAACTGTTGAGGAGGTTGTAAAGATGGAGGTTGGTAAAGGTCTTCTTTATCAATGAACATAGCAGCAGGATGTATGAAAAGGGAGGATTTAAAACAATGCATTGCAGATTTGCTATAGGAGATACTACAGATCACTAATGGCATAAGTGTGTGTGTGTGAGTGTGTATGTAGGAAAAAATAAAGTTACCCTTGTCAAAAGTGTTTAATTAGCAAATGAAGAATCTCATCATGAGGGATTTTCTGTGATTCTGCCTTGCCCACCACCTGATAAAGAAACTATCAATAATTTTCAGGAAAGATGAAATTTAACAAAAAATGAAAACACAAGCATTTTACGATGACATTGATGTCTAATTTTGAAAGTGTGAAGGTATTTATGTGGCATAGAATTTTATTTCCAAGAGATGAAGAAGAAATATAATTTACCATAGCAGGTTTGGTTTTGACCTACAAAGTACAACTGACTGAGGTAACTGCAAAAGAAACCTAGACACCCAGGGCTTCTTTGTTCCTCTGAGCTCCAGCCACAACTCTCCTGGGCCTCAGGGATTTGCAAGGCAATCCAGTATACACCTGAGCTCTCAGCATCCATGGTCCATGCAGACTCAGTGTGGTTTCCGTAGCTTTTCCTAATACCGAAGTTCCTTTGCACAGTGACTTCAGCCTGTACCAATTGCCCTCAGCATTATTTGGCTCCTCTCTGCTGTTTACCTGAAAATCAGATCTTAGATAACCAAACTGAAATGTCACCCTTTACAGACATCTTGTTTACTTCATTTCTGCACAGAAATATAGCTCCTTATTGCCAGCATTACATTCTTCAAAACTCTTTCTGAAACCCCTTTCTTCTCTCAACTTCATCCACCCAGCTTATTTCCACTGACTCTAGAATCCATTAAGCCTTCATTCATTCATTCACAAAATTTTGGGGGGGCTTTTAGTATATATATGACAAACAATATACCTGGGAGGCCCACAGTGATAATGCAGTCTCTGCTCTCAGGGAATGTACAGGGCAACTGGACAGATGGGCAATATACTGTGGACACTGCAAGGAGAAATTCACAGGAACAGAGAGGGGCACTGAAGGGCACCAGGGAAGACACTAATGAACTTAGCAAAAATGCAGAGAGGAAACGAGGGACAACTGTGGAGCGGAACAGTGTCCCCAGCCTTCCTCTTAGGAGCCCCTTGCTGATGTCACCAGACATTAACATTAATGCACAGACAATATCTCTGCTAGGGAGTGAGGTGGGAGGGGAGCTGCCGAAGGGCGCAGCAGCTGACTACTTAAAAAGGGCAGGAAGGCGGAGGGCAGTGTGTGCGGGGTGTGTCGGAAGTGGTGGAAAGGTTTGTTTTTTGATGACTACTGGAACTCAATGGGGCCTCCAATCATGATCTACTCCCTTGGAAGCTTGGAACAAAATCTTTTAGCTGTTTTCTAGGCATTATCATCAGTGAAGATAGCTTTTATTTTTGGTTTCAATCTGAAGTAAAATGACACAGAGATACAATTTTTAAGTAATGTGTTCTTGTCTTTATTTCATTTAAAGAAACAAAATTTATTTCATCTTAACAATAATTGCATCAGTAAATGTAGTAAAATAGATGTATATAATTTTTAATATAAATCTGTCTCTCCATCAGTTTCCACATGGCCTGCACATTTGTATCAGCTCTTAGAAGCCCACTGAAAATTAGCAAAAGGATGTGTGAAAAGACAGAAATAGTATCTAGCCCTTGCCGAATGTCTCATTTAGTAGACTGGGGAAGCTGAGGGGAAGAAACTATATTTCTTCTTCTGTGTGGTCCTCTTGCACTTTCAGATGAATCCTGCCTTTCCTTTCCTGTGCCCTTGCAGCTGTTTTTGACAGATGGAAACGGAGACAGGCAGCAGCGGTGAGTGACACCCAAGCCATACTTCCTGCAGCCCCTGTGTCCCCGCCTCACTCCTTGTTTCTTTTTCTTTCTGCCAAATCATCCTGCTTTCTTCACAATGAACACAAGTCTATGATCACACCTCAAAATAGCCAGCACGTTCCTCGCTCTGACTTTGGGACCACCTCAAGGAGCCTAGAAAGGCTGTCGGCAGCAGTTACGAATTCCAGCTTTTGCTGGGGCCAGGGCAGGTGATGTGGACTCTGAAGAGGGGGAACCTACCTGGGTTCTAGAGGGTGGGCTGCACACAGTTCCTCCCGAGTCCTCTCTCAGGGTTCTCACTGTGAAGCTGGGGATTGACTATACCACAGAAACTGGCAAGCTTCAGAAATCATGGCCTCCACCCCTCCTACATATCAGAGCTGGCTGTTTAATCACTTACCTGCACGCCAATGCCTAAGAACGTTTGAATTCAATTTTTACTAATGGCTTGTGAGCCAAATGAAACATCCTCTGCTGTACCCTGCCCAGAGGCTCCAAGTTGGAAACTCCTGTTCCAAGGGTGAGTGTGTCTTTGGTAGTGTGCTAAATTGCAATGCTTGTTCATTCCCTGCCCTCACTTTCTGTCTTCCAAAGGAGAAGACCAACAGGATGGCTCTGTGAAACACAAAGCAAACAAGGTGATGAACACAATTTGCCAACAAGTGTTTGAGTAACTCAGAGTTACCCTCTTTTGCTTGGAACTCCTCAGCCCACCTCTATTGTTAACACCTGTGAAATTGTTCCATCAAACAATCCCGTAAGCCCTGTTCTGTCTCTCCAACGTGTAGTCTGTTACATTTCTTGTCAATGAGGCAGCGCATAATTCATTTAGAGGGCCAGGTGAAATGTTTGTGAATAACAAATGAAGATTTAGTTCAAGCATTCCTGGTGGGTCTTGATGTGCATACCAGGTTTATGGATGTGTTTCATGGGAGTGCACTTTACAAAGTTGCACTTGTGAGTTGTTTATCCAGTGAATAAGGGCATACATTATATTTTTATCATTGTTGTAGACATGAATAAAAGGAAAGAAAATAACCACTAGAAAAAGCTATCCCAGGTTTTTGCAAGTGGAAGGGCTGTGTTAAAAAATATGTTCAGCATGAGATACTTTGTTGGATTAAGTAATCATAAGCAGAGCTATATACTTTTTTTGTTTTCATGAAACAATTTCCATCCAATGTTGGAAGAGCTTGAAAAAACAAAGCCCAGGAATGGTCTAAAATCAGGCTCTAAAACTGAAGGTCATGGATAGAATTCAGGATGTCTGTGAACTTGCATATGAAAATAGTTACATTATTTTCACTCGACTCCAATGGAATCTTAGTGTATCCTTCAATTAGGAAACAATCAGTGGTACATTAGCAGTATCTGTCTCTTTATCACTAAGAGAAATCACAGATATTTTCCTATCAAATTGCAGTCATTGTAGATATCTGAAAACATTGTTTATATTCATTACTTCTTCAAAATTATAGTAATTATTAGATCCACTGCTAGGTTTTGGTTTTTTTTAGAAGCATATGCATTATTACATCACACATTTGACTTTTATATATTTTGATGACTATAATTCCATGTAATTGGTTTGCTTTGTAAACCCTATAAATTTTATTTTATGCATTTAAAAATATTATCCTGAGAAGTCTGTAGAATCTACCAGATTGCCAAAGAGAATAGAATCCGATGAATTAAAACACAAAAAAGTAAAAACACATACAAAAAGAAACTTTTGTTGTAAAATTGGCCCCAAATGTATTCATTGAAATGGCACAATGAAGTACCTTCAACAAATCCTGCACTGTCCTGGGAACCCGGACTATAAAAACAAAACAAACTTCTTGTTTTCAAGGACCACATATTCTACAGAATTTGTTTTTCCACATGCAGTAATTATTGAAACATTCAGCTTCAAAACCAACAACAGAACCTCACAAGTAGCAGAGATCTTTGCTACTCAAAGCATGGTCCACGAGACAGCAACTTGGGCATCCCCAGGGTACTTGTTAGAAATGCAGATTTTCAAGTGCCCTTCTGGCATACAGATTTTAATAAGAACCCGCAGAATAAAGTGTGATAAGTGTCAATTTAGCCCTTAGTGCCACATACTATCAACCTTACTACTTCCTTCTTCCCATTTGACCTGAACAATAATCTGAAATGATAATAAAAGATCAAGGAATCAGGAGACCACTAATAAAGTCAAGTCTAGACTAAATTGATTTTTACAAGGCTCATGAAAGGGAGGGTAGCTCTTCTGAGAATTCTATTTCTAGTGGCACAGAAGAGTAAAACTCCAAGCTGAGGGGGGATCATAATCGAAAATCTTATCACATTTTCACATGCTTTAACTTTGTCATCCCTTTGTATGAAATAAAACAACTCATCTTGCTTAGTGTTACCTCAATGGAGTGGAATTAGCTACACCGTTCTTTTACTCAGAGAACTATTCATAGATTCCTATTCTCAAGCATGTTATTTATATTCTGCCTAAAAGTAGGCTTCACAGTTATTTAGAATTATGCAGCATCAACAGAGTACTTCCTTAAATTTGATTTGAAGAGTGAAGCACATTTGAATCTCTTCTTACGATATCTGGGGAGAGCCCTAAAGTGAGAAGATTGAGAAAACAATGATATGTAAGAAAAGAGAGTAGAATCCAATGATTACATAAAATTGATTGAAGTCTATTTGTGGTGGATGCTTCTAAAATTATATGCAACCTTAGTAGTGGGGGTTGATGCATCTTGTTAACGGCCAAAGCCAGTGATCTCAGCTGACTGCAATTTTTCATCTTACTTTTATTTAAAATTCAAGTGTGTTTTCCATCATAATTTTTCTTATTTTTATCAATATTACATCAAAGTATTTGCATCAATTTGCTGAGTTTTGGGATACTCCTTAAATTTTGCATTTAAAGAGTGTCCCAAAATAGGGTCAAAACTGGGTCTCCCTGCTGCATATGTAAGGTCAGTGAAATGGAAACAATTACAATTAGAATAAATTTTAGAAGCAAAACAAATTTTTCATTGTTTCCAATAAGTTGTCTCACTTTTAAAACACTACCAATAACACTAAAATAAATTTAAAACAATCATAATACTGTGTCATATTGAATATATACACCGCTCATAAACACAGTTAAGATCTGTTGTTTTTCAGCATATTTTATAGCCAAAATCTCTTCCATTTAATTAATAGGTAAACTGAGGCTTGGATCATTAACTTCTAGAGTTATGATTTCTCCAAACTCTTCCCAAGTAAAATGTTTACCAAAAAATAATCCACTGTAATGTAAGAAGCAGAGTTTTATGTTCATAAATTGTGTGAAACGCTATTGTCATCAAAGTTAATCACCAAGAAAGCTAAGGCTAATAAATGGCTTAGATGAATTGGAAAATTTGATTTTTGCTTGGATTTAATTTAATGAAATTATATGGTATCAAAGACAGCACCTCACTAAGGCAGTTTAATGCTAACAACTTTCATAATAGTCTCAAAGGGCATTGTTAAGAACTCTCAGAACTGTTTGATGAAAAATTGCACTGTACCAGTAGTTTTGCAAACACATTGTAACATCAAATAGAAAGGGGTACATTTGAAGACAGAGTGAAATTCTATGATCAGGTAAATAACAAGTAATCCCATACATCTCCAATGGCACATAGCTGAATAAAAAAACGTCTGGTGCTATACCACGTAATTCCTCAAAAGACAAGAAATAACTAAAACACTGTGATCAAACCCTCTCCTTGCTGTTGTATTCATCTTGGTTAGGTTTTAAGGAGTAGAACCAAATTTAATCTGGTTCAAAGTAAGAGAAATTTATTTTAAGGATAAATAGGGAGCATTAGGAGGACAGGATCTATTGGAAGAATGGCTAGCTTGACTTGAGATGTGCTGTGAGTATAAATCACACTGGATATCAAAATAACTGCCGCAAAAACATGATGCAGAAATGTTTATACTGACATATAGATAATATTTTGAAAATATTAGGCTATATAAAATGTAATATTAAAATTAATTTCATCTGTTGCTTTCTACTTTTTTCTTCTCTTTTTGTTTTCTTACAGTACTAAAGGCTGAACCCAAGGCCTTCACACTACTTTCCTATCACTTTTTCCATTTTTTATTTTGAGACAGTGTTTGGTAAGTTTTCAAATTGCCCTTGACCTTGTAGTCTTCCCGCCTCAGCTTCCCAGAGCAGGGTACACCAACAGGGATTTCAGGGATGTATTAACAATCTTGGGTTCTTTTTAGTTTTCTTAAGGCATCTACTAGAAATATAAATTTAATGTGTGGCTCATGTTTTTGCCTCTTTTTTACTTCCTTTCTTTGGCACAGAGTCTCACTATGTTGCCCAGACTGGTCATGAATTCCTGAACTCAAGCAATCCTCCTGCATCTGACTTGTGAGTATCTGGGACTACAGACATGTGTCATTGCACCCAACCTCAAGTTACATCTCTATTGGACAGCACCTCTTTGGAGATACTGGTATGGGTTAAATGCGAGGATAGAGGATTCTCTTTATACAGAACAAAGAGGGCAAAGTTGGAAAACAACTTCCAACTCAAACTTATATATCTTGAAAAACTATCTTTCAGAATTCATGAAATAATAACAGTTTACCATAAAAAAACCACTTAAGAAATTTATGACCACTAAACCAGCACTCCAAAAAATTTTTAAGGATATCCTAGAACAGTAATGGTGAATCTATGCCATGCATGCCACAGCAGGCTGTTTGTATCATTCAAAGCTCTAAAAGGTTCACCATCACTGTCTTAGAAGGAGACAATGAAGCCAACAATGTAAAAATGTCTTATAGAATGAATACATCAGTGAGGACAAACAGTTAAGCAGAAAGAAATAAAAAGAAATCAGCAACAGAGAAATAATGCAGTAATAGGAACAAGTCAACAACTCTCAGTACTAACAGTCAGTGTGAATGGTCTCAATTCCCCAATCAAAAGACACAAATTGGCTGAATGGAACAAGCAACAAAACCTCATGATATTCTGTATATAAGACACACATTAATCCAAAAAGAAATTGATAGACTAAAAATCAAAGGATGGAAAAACAACATTTAATGGAAACCAGAAAACAAACAAGAATAGCTGTCCCACTTTCAGATAAAGTGGACTTCACATCAAAAGTGATGAGAAGAAGCAAAGAAAGTCACTTAATATGGCTAAGGGAAAATTCAACACAAAGAGAAAACAATAACAAACATATACGCACCAAACAAAGGCACACTCATCTTTATAGAATAAACATTACTTGACATAAAAGATCAGGTAAACATCAACACAGTTATAGTGGGGGACTTCTATACTCTACAGTCACAAATAGATTGATGAGACAAAAAATCAACAATCAGACTTGAACCAAACCTTTAAAGAAATAAATTTAATAGATATCTATAGCCTATTTCACCCAACAACAACAGAACACATATTCTTCTCAGCAGCACATGGAACTTTCTCCAAAATAGACCACATCCCAGCCCATGAAGCATGCATAAGTCAATGCAAAAGAATAGAAATTATCTCATGTGTATTATCAGACCATAGCAAAATAAAACTAGAAATCAATGGAAAAAGAAACCAGAGAAAGTACACAAATACATAGAAATTAAATAATACACTTTAATAATTAATGAGTCACAGAAAAAATGAAGAAATTAGATGGTTCCTAGAATCAAACATCATGCCAGTACAACATACCAGAACATGGGATACAATGAAAGCAATCCTAAGATTGCTTATGTGAAAAAAACCCCACAGTGAGCCCAAATAAATAACTCAGTGATGCATCTTAAGGCCCTAAACAAACAACAATAATCAAATCCAAAGCTAGTACATGGAAGGAAATTATAAAGATTAGAGCAGAAATAAATAAAATCAAGACTACAAAAATACAAAGAATAAGTGAATTGAAGAACTGATTCTTTGAAAGAATAAACAAAATAGATAAACCCTTAGTCAATCCTACCAAAAAAAGAAAAGACTGAAATCAATACAATTAGAAATGAAAAAGTGAAATGAAAATGGTCATGACAAAATCCAAAAGATTTTTAGGAACTACTCGGAAAACATGTACTCCAATAACTTTGAGAACTGGAAAGAAACAGATAGATTCCTAGATGCATAGGAATTACCAAAACTAAACCAACAGTGTTGGGCTATAAATTAGTATAATCCCTATTGAAGTCAGGATGGAGAGTTCTTAGAAAACTAAAACTACAAATTCCACTTGACCTAGCTATTCCCCAAGTATCTTCCTAAAAAGAGTTAAAGACATCATATTACAATGATACATGCATACTCATTTACAGCAGCACAAATAATAATAGCTAAATCTTTGAAGCAATCTATATGTCCATCAGCAGATGAATAGATAAAGCAAATAGGGTATTTATAAACCATGGAGTACCTCTGCCATAAAAAGGATAGACTTGAGTCGCTTGTAGGAAAATTGATGCACCTGGAGACCATAATGTGAAGTGAAAAAACAAGCTTAAACATTGCACTATTTAGCTTATACATGAAACCCAGAGTACAAATAAAGGTAAACAGTAGAAAATAGGGAGACCGATCATTCTCAGTGGACAAAGCAATCAAGAGATGGAGAGAGAGGGGAGGGAGAGGACAAGGGAAGAAGAAAAGGAAGTGGGACATGTTAGGTACATGTGCCAACGTCCCACAAGGAACATAAATATTATGTACTACACACGTACTAATAAACTAAAATAATAATGAAAAACAATCCTCCCCCAGCATAAAAAAGAACCATGAAGTTATAAAACTTCTGATTAACCCAATAATTAGCAAAGAAACACAAGCTAATATAAAACCTACTAAATAAGGAAAGCTCAGGTCCTGATACATCCACTGTAAAATTCTATATGAACTTCAGGCAAGATCTAAAGCCAGCATCAACACTTTGGGAAATCAAACGGGAGGGAAAACTCCAAAAGTCATTCCTGGATGCTAGCATTATTTGGATATCAAAACCAGACAAAGATCCAACCAAAAGGGAAAACAACTGGTCCATCTCTTTAGTGAACATACACACAGAAATTCCTCAGCAAGACACTGGCAGACAAACTGTAACAAATCATCAGAAAGACCATGCATTACAACCAAGTAAGCTTCATTCCAGGGATGTAAGAATGATTGATTCAACATTCACAAATTAAAAAATGTAATACATCACATAAACAGAAACAAGGACAAAAATCACATGATCATCTCAATAGACAGAGAAAAAGCCTTTGACAAAATTCTTCATCCAGGGAAGGAGAGGAGGAAGAGGGGGATAGCTGAGTAGGTATGTATGTATGTGCAGGATGGCTGACGTGGTTGCACTGTTGTCTCATGTCATACTGATGTGGGAAACAGTCGGTGATTAGTTGTTTGATCAGCCTTGTATGTCTATTTGTATTGTCCTGAGTATACACTTTGAAGCTACCAACGTGTAATACAACAACCATTGTTGATCGCCTGCCACCTGTAGTTCGATTTTTGTACTGTTCTTGTGCCACTGTATGTATGTTAGTGTTTTTGTTCTTTTACTTTTAAAATAAAAAAATAAAATAAATAAAATAAAATAATTCTTCATCCATTCATGAAGAAAACAGGAATACAAGGACCTTATCTCAAGCTGATAAAAGCCATTTATGATAAACATCATAGTAGATGGGAAAAACTGAAAGCTTTTCCTCTGAAAACAGGAATAAGTAAATATGTCCACTGTCATCACCCTTGTTCAGTAGTCCTCGAACTATTAGCCCTGGTAATTGGAGTAGAGAAAGAAATTAAAGGGACACATAGGAAAGCAAGAAGCCAAATTATAGTTATTTGCAGATGACATGAACCTCTACATAGACCAAAAAAAATCCACCAAAAGACTTCTAGAATTAATAACCAAACTCACTAGCATACCAGGATACAACATCAACACACAAAAACCAATAGCACTCCTGCATGCCAATAATGAACTCACTGAGAAATAAATTAGGAAAACAATATCCTTCAAAATAGCACAAACAAATACTAGGAATTAACTTAACCAGGAATGAGAAAGACATCTACAATTCAAACTACAGTATACAAGAGCAAAGGATGTCAGGAAATGGAAAGATATCCTTTGATCCTAGATAGGTCTAACCAATATAATAAAAATGACTATACTTCTAAAATTGATGTACAGGTTTAATACTATCCCAATCAAAATAACAATAGCATTCCTCACAAAACTAGAGAATAGTTTACAATCCTAAAATTTTTATGGAATTGCAATGATGAACAAAAACACTAAAACACCACCCAGGATTTGGAGGCAGATTTATTTACATCAATGGGCACTGATCAAGGTCACTCCCAAAATACCAGGTCCTAATCTTGGGTGGCCTAGGCTCAATCACACAAGTGGCCTATGTGCCCATCAACAAACAAACGGATAAAGAAAATGTAGTATTTGTACACAGTGGAGTGCTACTCTTTCAAAAGAAGGATTTATGAGTCATTTTAGGAAAGTGGATGTACCTTGAGATCATAAGACTATGTAAAATAAATCAGATGCACAAGTTTAAATGCTATGTTTCTTTTATATGAGAAATCTACATCATAAATAAAGAGCAAAAGAAAAGACATGATAAATAGTATACAGTGAGACACATCTTTTGAAAAAGAACAAGGATCAAGTATTGAAGGGAAGAGAGAGAGGGAAGGGGGAAAAGAGGAAAAAGGAAGTCAGATGTGCTATTTGCAGGTACCAACTGCCCAAGAGGGATACAATCATTATATGCTGCAAAGATTACCAATGAAAATAAAGGTAAGAGAAACCAACAAATAGATATTTTAGATACCACAAAACTATCCTGCCAAACACTCTTTCCTTCTTCCTTCTCATTGCACCTTCCTTTCCTCCTGTCTAGTCTTTCCTCCCCTCCTCTCTTTCCTTCTGTCCACTTCCTTGTTCATCACACACACACACACACACACACACACACACACCCCTACTTTCAGTCATATTCATATATATGCATATTTTAAGAAATCTCAACTATCCTTAACAGATCAAACAAGAAAGGGAGTTATGATTAATCGCTTAATAAAATACTCCCCAGAAAACTCATGGAAAATAAGCAAAATCTAAAAGTTAAACATTTATTAAGCTAAGAACTGAAACCAAGACCCCATATCCTAAGCTGTGTGCTAGCAACGTCAGGGCTGTGCTTGCCACGGCGTTGGCTGTGCCTCACTGAATTGTTCTTCCTGATCAGCCTAACAGACTTGGAGGTGATTCTTCAAGTTTGTGGAGACCATAGCTTATGTGTATGTCAAACAGAGTGCGTTTGTAACATTTAATGCCCACAATAACAATAATAAAACACACTGGCGTGTGCTCTATGTAAACACTTTCTTCTGAAGATAGAGCCAGTGAAATGTTTTAGAAACTTTGACATTTATAGCTGCATTTATAATCTATTTTGGATCATTTCCTCACAGAGTCACATGTTTGTATATTTTAAATTCTCAGGAGAAATAAAAATGTTTAAACATAACATAATGATATGATATGCATTTTATGAGCTTTTGCTCACTATCTAAGCATGAGCAAAGAGCATTGTACGGTGAATCCTGAGAAGGATTTCCATGAAAATGCTGAATTTTTGAGGTACTGTATGTGCCATGATGCCCACAATGCCCAGGACTGGAAAGAGACAAGGAGGAGACATTTATATTTGAAACTAGGCTTTGATAAAAGTAGGAAACTAGACATTGCATATTTGGGAATATATACTATGAGAGTTTTTCGGATATCATATACTTCTTGTACTTTCTAAGAAGGTGAAGGAGACTCATAAATTTTATTGTCACTCTATACATACAGATCACAGAAACTTACCTGTTCATATCACAAAATTTCATTTCATTTCACACCAGCCCAAGATGAATTCATCATGACCATGGGAAAGACTACTACAATTATGCAAATAAACAAACAACCTCTTTATTTCCAGCTACTGCAAGGATGTTAACTTTTTCCAAACTTACAACTTGGTATCTTACATGTGTTAATTTATTAAATGCTTATGAGTCTAAAGAGTCAGAAAACAAAATAGTATTCAGCTAAGAAGACATCTCACATGGAAATCTGTTCCTACTTCAATACAGTACACTATCCAGGATTGAGAGGGTATAGCAATTTCAAAACAATCTTCCTATTCTCTGACATTTTCTCCTAGTGAGCAGTGAGGTTTTAACCTATCCCCTTGAGTCTGGACCAGCTTGAGTGATTGGCTGACCAGCAGAATATGGCAGAAGCTACTCTGTTGGCTTTGGAGGTTAAGCCATAGAAGGTCATTCACCTTCCACTCTGTTCATTTGGGACACATCTTTTTTTCCCTCTACATTCATATCAAACAGGTCATTTGCCACAGTTTCAGGAACTCACACCTTACACAATGGTGCAAAAAACAATTATCACACTTATGAACCACAAAGGAGCTTGGAATGCACACCCCGGGACCCCTGAGAGCCATTAGGTGGCCATACTGTGACAAAGCTTAGATGACAGTTTCAGGCTTTTTTTTTTCTCAAAGAAAGTTCTGTATAGTTTTAAATTTTTAAAAAAGCACTTCACAATTTTTAAATCCATACGAAATTCTTTTAGTAAATAATATATAGTAGGTATCTAAAACTCATTTCCTTTTTGGCCCATTCATTAATTCTTACTCCCTTACCAATATTACACTTTATTAGTTACTGTAGATTATAATTTGTTTTCACATTTGGTTGGGAGTTCCTGCTTGGTGTTCTTTTTCAAAAAAGTCTGGGCTTTTCTTTTATTTTCTCTTTCAAAATTTGAAAGTGGGTTGTTGAGTTTCTGTAGGAAGTATTATTAATATTTAATTTAATCTATAAATAAGTTATAGGGAAGTGTTTTTCAATCCAGGAACATGGTCTCCTCTTCATTTATTCAGTGTTCCTATAAAGTTTTATGACATTTTTCATCTAGGTCTTGCATATTTCTCTTATTTCATCCCTCAGAATTTCTTTTGTTGAATTCATGAATGGGAGAATACTAAAGTTTTATTTGGTTATTACTAGAACATGGAAAGGCATGGATTTGTGTGTATTGACCTTGGCGCTAATCTCTTTATTTACCTGTCTCAGTCTTCCAGATCTCCTATAACGAAATATCATAGAATAAGTAGTTTCAACAATAAACATTAATTTTTCACAGTCTGGAGGCTGGAATTCTGAGATCAGGGTACCAGCAGGGTGTGTTCTCCTGAGGGCTGGGTTCCTGGCTTGGCTTGTGAACAGCTGCCTCTTGCTCTTCCTTCCACGGTGAGGGGAGAGAGAAAGCAAGCTACTCCCTGTCTCTGTTAAGGGCATGCCTGTCGTCAAGAAGGCGCCACCTTTGTGACTCTATTCCTTCCCCAAGGCCTCATCTCCAAATACCATCACATCAGAGATTAAGGTTTCAACATATAAATTTTGAGAGGACTCAGACATCCGCTCCATAGCATTATCAGCTGTCATGTGTGCCTCTTTGACTTTTCTGAGTACAGACGGTATCACCTATAAGTAATTATTTTTGTCTCTTTCCTCAAATTCACAGTTATTTATTTTTTATGATTAAAAGATTTCAGTAAAGTTTTAACAAATCAAGGTGATAGGAAGCACATTTTTCCTTGCTCCTGAATCTAACATTTCATTATTAGGTATAACACTAGTTGTGAGGTTGTGATAGAAACCTTTAACAGGATAAAAGTGTTTATTGTATTTCCAGATTCCTTGAAATCTGAGAAAAAGTAGATATTGGATCTATCAAAATTTTTGCCATCATTAAGGTATGTCATTGATTTCCTTCTTTAATCTGTTCATGTAACAAAATACAGTGTTACAGTTTATTTTTTCAGGTAATATATATTTATTGAGCAATTATTATATGACAAGAACTATAAATGCAGAAAATAAAAGAGCAAAATAGGCAAGCTTTCTGCCAAGACTGATTAATATTTGCATTCTTTGGATAAACTCTATTTTTTTTTTTACCTCTTTTTTGTGTCGTGGTCTTGCTATGCAGTTCAGGCTGGGCTTGAGCTCACTTTGTACCTCAGGCTGGTCTTGAACTCACAATGATCCTCCTGTCTCAGCCTCCCAAGTGCTGGGATTACAGGCATGTGCCACCATGCCTGGTGGATAAACTCTATTTGATCTCGAAGTGTTACTATTTTATATGCTACTGTCCTTGGGTTGATTTTGTTTAACTTAGAGTTTTTCCATCTGTGCTCCACACTGGCACTAGATTATGTTGCTCAGCACCCCATTCAGCACTGATAGTGTTACAAGTTTCAGTAAACAACCTGGAAATTGTACACAGTATTACTCTCCATTTATTCATATTTTCTTAGTTAAACTCATAATAACTTTTTGGAGTTTTCTTCCTGAGCTTCTTAAACATTTTTTTTCAAAATACATTTCTAGGTAATTTATTTACTTCATTATGTATAGGGCGTTTAAATTAAGTGAAGGTAATTGATGTTGTATATAAAGCTAGTTGAGCAGAGCACGGTGCTCACACCTATAATTCCAGCACTACAGGAAACTGA
Source organism: Dinomys branickii (assembly GCA_004027595.1). Taxonomy (NCBI): domain Eukaryota; kingdom Metazoa; phylum Chordata; class Mammalia; order Rodentia; family Dinomyidae; genus Dinomys; species Dinomys branickii. The sequence goes on along the minus strand of PVLD010002721.1, from coordinate 140,151 downwards.
GGCAGGAGTTTTGCAAGTCAAGATTGGCCTGTGCAACTCTGTAGCTTAGTGAGAATCTATCTAAAAAAAATTTATATATATATATATATATATATATATATATATATATATATATATATATGGAGAGAGAGAGAGAGAGAGATGTAAGTCAGGTCAAAAGGCCTAAATTCAATGTCCTGCATTAAAAAAAAAACAAGAAAAAAGAAAAGCTGATTATCTTTGTATGTTTAACTTATAATTAGCTACCTAGATTAAATCTTATTAAGGCTATTAGCTTTGAATATTTTTCCTGTATGGTGAATTTTGAAACAAACAACCAAAATTCTAATAAGTAGTATTTGTCCTCTTCGTTAATAACCATGTTTTTCTGTTCTCTGATCTTTTTTCATGGGTTATAAATTGCAGAAAACTGCTGTATAATGCTGTATAATGGGAAACATTCTTAGATTTTTTTCTTCTAAAGTAAATGTTCCTAGAATTTTATTATTAGATATCATGCAAGATAAACATTCTCTATAAAATTGAAAAACAAGACTTCATTCCTGTCCAGTCCTAGTTATCCAGTGTTATGCTAGAAATTGTTGGCATATTGGAAATGATCACTTCATTTTTTCCTATGACATATGGATGTGAAAAATCATAGTGATAAATTCACAATATTGAATTATATTTGTTGTGAAACAAAACCCAAAGGAAGCTTCTTTGTATTATCTCATAAATAGCAGGATAAATTTAGTATTGAGCTGTAGATTTGGCATTTATATTTATGGGATTATTTTGCCTTTTTCCCTTTTGAGTGAGTTCTCTTCATTTTGGTGTTAAGATCTTGCCAGTAATATTTGAATTAAGTTTTTCCCCGTGTGTTTTAATGCCCTTGAAGAGTTAACAAAGTCAGAAAATTATTTGTTCTTTAAAATATGAAATTATTTTTCTTTAAATGCCCTGAATAGGTCAATGTTTGCTAGAATCTCTTTGATAAAGTTATTTCTTTACTAGTTAATAATTACATTTGTTATGAATGAGAAAGATGCATTATACCAAGATTTTCAAATGTTTTTATGCTGGAGATGACACCTCCTTTCTTATCCCTAATTTCTGTGTTATTTCCTGATGACGATGGAGGTTTTATTTTATTCTTTTTGCTTTATTTATTATTTACTTATTTCCAAAGAACAGCTCTAAAAGTCATCTATTCTATTCCTTTTTGTTTACTAAATTTTCATTTCCGCCTTCATCCATGATTAATTCTTCTCCTTTATTTTTGTTTCTGTTTAGACTTGTCTTGTTTTGCACTTAGTTTCTCAAGTTATCAGTTTAATTCAATCGTTTCTTTTATCATTTAAAAATAACGAAAGTATGTTTTGTGACTTTCCACCGGTTACAGCTTTGATTCTGTACACTAAGTTTAAATACGTAGTGTTTTTATCATTGTAGGTATTTTGCAATTACCTTTTAGTCCTGTATTTGACATAGAGATGTATAGAAGAATTTTCTTTTGTTCCGTCACTACCAGAAAGTGAATGTGGGGGAAATTTAGTTACTGTTGCTCCGCTCTAAATTTTATTCCCTTTTGATCAAAGAATGTGGTTTTTACAGATCTGTTTTTACAAAAATTCTTTATGAATATTTGTAACCTAATATACAAAAACTTTTGACCATTTCATACATATTTAAAGAAAATGTCATTTAGTTCAGTTCCTGAGTTTCTACATGCATTTTTTTATTAAAGAGAAAAACAATGAGACAGAATTTCAAAACAAGATACTAGGAAATTCACAATGGTTAATATTTTACACATTGTTATCTTTAAAGCAGTTGCTCAGATTATAAAATGAAGGCATGCAAAATTGAATAATCAATATAAGCACAAACCATTCTTTTCAATGAACTAAAAGAAATTAGTAGCATAATTATCTTAGCTATCTTGTGTGGTGTGTGTATATGTATATATACATATATATGTCCATCCTTGTTCCTCTTTCCTTTTGAGCAGTTTCTTTCCCTTTCACAATGTTTATTGTACCTTTTAGATATCATTTATCTATTCTTACACTAGAGAGACAATATGATGTTTACATCTGTGAGTCTGATTTATTTCACTTATGAGTGTGGTCTCTAGTTGCAGCCATTTACCATAAAGCCTCAAGTTTATCCTTCTTTATAGCTGAGTAATACTCCATTGTATAAAAATACCATATCTTTTTATTGATTTCTCCAGTGATGGGGATTTGGGTTGTTTCTAAGATTTAGCTATTACAAATTATGCTGCTGTAAACATGGTTGCTCATATATCACTGTCGTATAATTTTTAAAAATTGTTCTGGGAAAATACCCAGAAGGGAAATAGCTCGGTTGAATGTGACCTCTAATTCTACTTTTTTGAGAAATCTCCATACTGATTTCCACCATAGTTCCACCAGTCTACACTCTCACCAACAGTGGAGAAGGGTTTTTCTCCCCACAGTCCCACCAGCATTTGTTATTGGTTGATTTCTTGATGATAGCCATTCTTTCTGGGGGTTAAGATGGAATCTCAGTGTTGTTTTAATTCGCAGTTTTTGAATGAACAGTGATGTTGAACATTTTTTCATATATTTATTTGCTGCTTGTATTTTTTCATCTGAGAGGTATGTATTCATTTCAGATCCCCAGTTTTGAATTGGGTCTTTGAGTTTGAGGGCCCTGATTTTTACAAATTCTTTCTATTTCTAGAGAGAAGTCCTTTATCTGAGGGACAGTTGACTAAAATTTTCCCCCAATCTGGATTTTCTTTTCACTCTGTTAGTGATTTCTTTTGATGTACAAAAACTTTTAATAAGGTGAGATCCCAGTTGCTGGTTCTCTGAAGTACTTCCCATGCAGTTTGGTTTTCGTCTGTGAACTCTTTGCCTATCCCTATGTCTTCAAGATTTCCACCTACTTTTTCTTCCAGTAGGCTTAGTGTTTCTGTTTTAATATGTAGATCTTTGACCCATTTTGACTTTAATTTAGTGTATAGTGATAGACATTGATCTAGTCTTAGTCTTCAGCATGTAGAGAGCCACTTTCTCCAGCATCATTTGTCAAAGAGGCTATCTTTCTTCTAGTGAACATGTTTGGCCCCTTTGTCAACACGAGGTGGCTGAGTGTGTTTTTAGTTGTATGCACATCTTCTAATGTGTTCCACTGATCCTCAGGTTGGTGTTTTTTCCAGTACCCATGCTAATTTTATCACAGTATTTTGCAGTATAATTTCAAGTGAGGGATTGTGATGCCTCCTGACTTGCCTTTGTTGCCTCTGATTGCCTTTGTGATTCTCAGTCTCTATTCTATCCAAATGAATTTTAAGAATGTTTTCTCTAGATATGTGAGTTACGCTAATGATATTTTAACCAGGATTGCATTAACTCTGTATAACAGTTTTGAGAGTATGATCATTTACATAGTGTTGTTTCTTCCTATCCACGAGCAAGGGATATTTTTCCATTTTCTGATATTCTTTTCAATCTCTTTTTTCAGAGTACTGTAATTTTCACTGCATAGATCCTTTACTTCCTTTGTTAGACTGGTACCTAAGTACTTGATTTTTTTGTATGCTATTGTGAACGGTATGATTTCCCTCATTTCTCTCTCAGTGAGTTTGTTGTTTGTGTACAGAAATGATATTGCTTTTTTATTGTTGACTTTGTATCCAGCTACACTACTGAATTTGGTTATTAAATCTAAAAGTCTTTTGGTGGAGTTTTGGGGGTCTTTTATGTAGAGTATCATGTCATCTGTGAATATTGATAATTTTTTCCTTTCCTATCCTTACTCCTTTTATTTCTTTCTCTTGTCTACAGAAAATTGAAATAGATAGTCTTTACCTCAATCTGATAAGAGCCACTTATGACAAAACAACAGCCAATGTCATATGTCATACTAAATGGACAAAAACTGAAAGCTTCCTCTTTAAAATCAGGAACAAGACAAGGATGTCTATTATCACTTCTATTTTAATAGAGATTAGAAGATATAGACACAACTATAAACACACTCAGCCACCTCATGTTAACAAAGGGTCCAAACATGTTCCCTGGAAGAAAGATAGCCTCTTGGATAAATGATGCTGGAGAAGCTGGCTAATATTTCCAGAACCATATTGCATAGGAGTGGTGAAAGAGGACATCCTTGTCTTGTTCCTGATTTTAAAGTGGAAACTTTCACTTTCTGTCCATTTAGTATGATGTTGGCTGTTGTTTTGTCATAAGTGGCTCTTATCAGATTGAGGTAAAGACCATCTATTTTGATTTTTCTGCAGGATTTTTGTCATGAATGAGTGTTGGACTTTATCAACAGCTTTCTCTACATCTATTGAGATGATCATGTGATTTTAATCTATGGCCCTGTTGATATGGTGCATTATATTTATTGATTTTGCATATGATGAACCATCCCTGCATTCTTGGGATGAAACTCACATGGTCAAGGTGCATAATCTCTTTGATGATTTGCTTCATTCTGTTTGCTAGCATTATATTGAGGATTTTTGTATCTATGTTCCTTAGGGAAATTGTCTTGTAGTTGTCTTTTTTCTTGGCTATGGTATCAGGGTAATGCCTCTAGGAATGAGTTAGGGGGAATTGCTTCCCAATCAATTTCACTAAAGTGTTTGAGGAGTACTGGCATTAAATCTTCTCAAAATTTCTTATAGAATTCATCCATGGATTCATCAGGACCTGGGCTTTTCTTTATTGGTAAGTATTTCATTACACTTTCAACTTCATTAACTGATATTAGATTATTGAGAATTTTTATATCTTCTTGATTCAGCTTTAGTAATTCATATTTTTTTAGACTTTGTCCATTTCTTCTGTGTTTTCCATCTATCAGAGTAAAGAGTTTCAAAGTAGCTACTGGTGATCTGAATTACCACAGGATTTGTAATGATTTCACACTTTTTATTGCTTATTGCATGGACTTGAGTTTTTTCTTTCCTTTTTTTGATAAGGTTGGATAGGAGCTTATCAATTTTATTTATTCTTTCAAAGAACCAACTCTTCATTAACCCCTTGTAATATTTTCTTTGTCTCCACTGCATTAATTAATGCTATGATCTTTATAATTTCCTCCTCTGTATGGGCTTTGGGCTTGACTTGCTCTTCTTTTTCTAGAAGTTTCAGGTACAGCATTAGGTTGTTTATTTGTGCTTACTTTGTTTTCCTGATGTGAGAATTCACTGCTATAAATTTCCCTCTGAGATCTACTTTCACTGTATCTCATAGATTCTGGAAAGTTATATTTGCATTTTTGTTTGATTATAGATATTTTTAAATTTCTTCTGTGACCCATTGGTTGTTCAGGAGAATGTTATTTAATTTCCATGTATTTTTTTAGTGTTTGCAGTTTCTTTTGTTAATAATTTCCTATTTCCTTGCACTGTGGTCAGATAATATGAATGGGATCATTGCAATTGCTTTGCACTTACTTAAGCATGTTCTGTGGGCCAGTAGATGGTCTATTTTAGAGAATATCCCATGTGCAGCTGAGAAGAATGTATATTCTGATGTTCTTGGGTGGAATACTCTGTAAAGTTTTACTACATCCATTTGTTCACCATTTTGGTTCAGTTCTGTTATTTCTTTGCTGAGTTTTTGTTGATTTTTAGTTGATCTATCTCTTTATCACAATGGGGTATTAAGATCCCTCATTAAAATTGTGTTATTGCTCATTTGGTTTTTATGTCTATTAATAATTTTCTTACATGTCGGGTGCTCCCATATTTGGTGCATATATATTTATGATTGTTATCTTTTCTTCTTGAAGTTTTCCCCTTACAAGTATATAGTGACCTTCTTTGTCTCTTTTGATCTTTCTTGGTTTGAAGTTCATATTGTCTAAAACCAAAATACTACCTCTGCTTTTTTTTGAGTTCATGTCACATGGAGTATTGTTTTCTACCCTTTGACTTTTAGCCTATGAATTTCCTTTTGAGCTAAATGTGTTCCTTACATACAACAGATTGTTGGATTTTTGTTTATTGATCCACTGTACTAGTCTCCTTTGACTGGTGAATTGAAGCCATTTACATTAATGGTTATAACTGATATTTATTGGCTTATCTTTATCATATTATTTTCTTTCTGTTGGTTCCCTGATTTACCCATCTGTTTGATTGCTTGCCCTGCCTGGTGGTATCTTTCTGTAGTTCTTGGAATTGTGTTCATTTTTATCTCTTTCTAGCATATCTTTCAGTATCCTCTATAGTATTGGTTTGGTGATCATGAATTTCTTCAGTTGTTTCTTGTCATAAAAGTACCTTATTTATTGATTTTGAAAGGTAGTATGGCAGGGTACATCAATTTGAGCTGGAAGTGGTTTTCTTTCAGGACCTGAAATACTTCACTCCAAGATCTTCTTGACTTCAGGGTTTGTGTTGAGAAGTCTGTTGTGATTCTGATGAGCTTTCCTTTATAGATGATCTGTTTCTTTTCTCTAACAGCTTTTAATATTCTTTTCTTGTACTGAATTTCTGGGGTCTTGATTATTGTATATCTGGGTGTAAACCTTTTTTAGTTATAGCTAATTGGGGTTCTATATGTCTCACTTACTGTATGTCAGATTCTGCTCCAGTGCTAGGGAAATTTTCTGCTATTACTTCTGCAAATACCTTTTTATGATGTTTGTGTTGACGCCTACTTTTTAATTGACACCAGTTGTTCTTATATTGTGGTGGATTGACACCTGGTGGTCAGCTTTAACACCTAGATGAACTTAACCAGTATGGTGTGGATATGGGAGGCCCACCTGAGGATTGTTGCCAGTAGCATACAAGACTGTTGGGAGCTGGTAGAGGCTTTTGTGAGCTGGTAGAAGCTGTTGGGAGCTTTTGGGAGCTGTTGGGTGGTTTTCCTGGAGGAGTTTTTCGTGCTGGCTTTCTGATAAACTCAGCTGTTCTCATCATCCAAGGAGCTTGGGACCTTGTTGATGCTGAGAATGGTTTCATTTCACTTTAAGAGAGCTCTGGTCCTCACTTTGAGCATTGCTTCCTGGATCTGGAACTGAAGATGGTGCACTGCTCAGTCTCTTGGAGAAGCTTGTCTTGTTGGCTTTCCTAATGGGAGCTTGCTTGTTCTCATGTTCGGAGGAGCTTGGACCTCACTGTTGGTGAGAATGGCTGTGTTACTTTTGGGGGTAGCTCTGGTTCTTATTTCAAGCATCAATTCCTGGCTCCAGTGCAGGTCCTTTAGCCTGGTAACACAGATCCTTCATCCTGCTGGCACAGACTTTCTAGATTTCACCACTGACCTTTGGGCCTTCCCAGCACAGATCCATGATACAAACCCGCATGAGACGTTGTCATGGGCTCTAGGGCTCTAGGCTTCTAGCTGGATTCATGGGAGGCATTGTTATTGGATCTAGATCTTCAACTAAACTCATACAGAACATTTCCATGGGACACAGGCCCTCAGCTTGATTCTTTGGTCTTTAGCATGTGGACAGATTTCCTGCACTCTCTTGTATATGAATCTTTGGGGGACTATGATAAATAATCATATAAAATATGGGTCCAGCATTATATTGTTTCTCCTTTCAGAACCCCAAATTAGGACATATATTATTTTTCTTTGCATTATCTTCTTTTTGTTGAATTCTTATTTCCTGATCTTTTGTTATTTTTAAGAGATCTTTCAGGATCACTAGCTGAGATCCTGTCTTCAGGGTCTGAAAGTCTGTCTTTAGTTTCGTTCAAGTGATTTTAGCAACTTTCAGTGGAATGTTTAATTTCCTGGATATCTGTTTGAATCTGTTTTATGCATTCTATCATTCACAGTTTCTGTCCTCTTCTTGTTATTGTCTGTTTTTTAATCTATCTCTACTCTAGGTTTACTGAGCTATTCTTTTATAAATGTTGACATTTCTTTTTTTACCTGAGAGATGATTTCTGATCTGCTTTCCTCTATAGCCTATGGATTTGTTTCTTTACTTCAGTTGCTATCATTTCGGAAATGTCAGGTGCGTTTCTTCCATTTTCCCTTACTTCACTGTCTACTGTACTTGTTCTGGGTGGGCTAGTGGTCTGAGGTTGCATTTCGCTCCTGCCTTTTTCATTTTCTATTTCAAGTATTTTATTTTTCTTTTTGTGCTGATCCTTGTAAAAGTTTGTTGTAGGTAGATATAACTAGTATCAAGGCCTCTCTAGGTAAAATTTGTTCTTCAAGGATGTCTTCTGTGTGGAGGAAGTTCTTGGTTTGTGTCCCAAGATCATACCTTTCGAATTATTTAAGAGTAAGACATTGGTATCCTTTTGGCTCAGTCCCCAGTACTTTGGTGCGGGGAAGGGGTGAGGTTATTATCCCAGAATTTCCCAGTATTGTTACAGAAGGGAGAACAACTAATTAAAGCAGGTATGACATCTCTAGCTAAAGTAGTATAATTAGCAGTAACAATAGCATCTAGCATAGTTTAGACAATAACAAACTATAGTTACTATCAATTTTGTACCTTTAATCATAGGAGCAAAAATCTACAATTATAGTACCAAACTGATTGTAAATTGGGAGCTTGTCTGCAAAGTGTTTCCCCTTGATAGGTGGTTTTACCCTGTGGTAGGGAAATTTAAGACCCATAGTGAATAACACAAATATAACCGAAATGAAAGTAGGAGCCAAGATGAAGGACGAAAGATAATCACACAAGCTTTGGGAGACTAGAGAAGAGAAAGAATGAAAGAGTAAGCGAAGGATTGTTTGAACTTGGTGTATGGGTTTGGGGAATGGGATCAGTTTCCTATGGCTGAACTTCTCCTGAGCCACTTAGAAAAGGCAAAAAATAAATAAATAAATAAAGACAATAAAAAAGAAAAGGAGAAGCCCCACCTTCCTGCCTCTATTCTGTGTGTCTTTGTTTCCAAGCATAATGCTAGTTCACCTCGGTTACCACTGTTCACTCCTATTGTTACTGTTGCTTCTGACAATTTCATGCTGTTAGTCCCACCTGTCCATCCTGTGCACCCTGGCTGGGTGCCCTACTGTGTGGCTGATGTTCCTATTAGTCTCTGTGTCCTCCTCAAAATTCACCTGGATCCCAGCAGTAGGGAAGGGAGGGGCTGGTGTCTGTGCCTTGCTGTGCTGCTTTTCACCTGGGTCCCAGTAATCATGATGGGAGGACCAGGGTCTCTGTTCTACATACATTTTTAAATCAATCTATTATATTATCAGATACTCTCCTGCCTTGTTTATTTCCTACCTTAGCCTCAGGAGTAGAAAAAAAAAGCTTCATTTCTTGCTGCGAATCCAGAATCCATTTCAGTTCAGTTCTTATGGTTTTTGGTTTATGCTTATTTTATACTCTGATATTTGGCACATAAAAATTGAATCTGGAAAAATTTTTCATTTGGGATCTTCCCAACAACAATAAAAAATATTATCAATGATATTAATTTTTTTTCTTGAAAATCTACTTATTATATAACAATAATTCCAACTTTTGAGAGAGAAGAGCAGCTCTTCTATGTTTTAATCCTATGGCTTCTAATTTTCCTGAGTTACACTTTCTTAGGCATCTTTGGCAGATAATTGTTGCCAACTACGACCTAATCATTGCCTTTTAATATAATAAAATTATTATATTCTTCATGAATTGCAAACATATATGCTTACTCAAGTCAATTCATGTTTTAGTTTCTCTACTCTTTTATTCAGTATTCATTCCTGACTCTGTCAGACATGTTTTCTTTTCCCTTTCTTCCCTCTAATGTAAAGATATACATTTACTTTCAATTTTGGTAACAGTTATTTTTTAAAATGAACAGCTCTAGTGTACCTCTCTCTCCATGTCAAGGAGGATCTTTGTCTCACACCTTCCTGACACATATAACGCAGACACCAACAGGATTTCCTTGCTCCTATGTCTTCCACTGCCTAGCCACTTAGACCTAACTAATTCTTGTTTGTTAAACATTGTTATCCACATTTATATTTCTTTTTGAAAGAATTATTGACCATTTTGCAAACTCCATTTTAGCTACAGTATATTTATAATTTAGACTTGACCTCACATGACAATTTCCATGCTTAGTTCCCATCCTTTCATAGCATACCTTCCTTGGTCATGCTGTATTTAACTATGATCACTTCATGGTTGTCTGGAAAACGTTTCTATTTTATTTTAATTTTTTACATGAAGAGAACCTAATCAATTCACTTTCTGAGCTTTTATATCAAAGGTTGCTTTTTATTGACTTTGAATGTGAATAACAAAATTTCCAGATCTAGCAACTTTAGATCTTAATCCCCCCCCCCCATATTGGGCCTCTGTAGATTGGCACTATTAACATCTGCTCCTAATTTTTATCCCTTTCTTCTAACCTGTTTATGTTTATATTGGTTTTATTTTATTTTTTTTTCTCCTGTTTTCCAGTACCCTTTTTTGAAATTAAAATTCCAAGCTTCCAGAGGGATTGTTTTTATTCCAATTTTGTCTAATACATATCAAGCCTATGCTGCAGTGTCTTCTTGAGGACACTCACCTTTCTCTATGGTGGAGTTCTACTCTCTTCCCTCTAAATCTATCATCTTCTTTCTCAATTTTTAAATTCCATTTTAGTTTTCTGGCAGAATGCCTCATGTTTGTCCTGTCTATTCCTGATTTGACTATAAGCTACAGCAATTATGTGATTTATTGATTCTAAAATGTATTTTCAATTTCGATGTCTCATACTCGGTTGTACTTTTTTTCTTCGTTCAACTTTCTCTCTACAGTCTAACCTGTTTTCTCATCTCAATTCCTTTTCTTACCTCATTTTTCATCACTTGCTTCATGGGGTCCTTGAATGTTATTTAGATCACAAAGCAGATGCTATTTGAAATTTATTTCCATTTTCTGTAGTAAATCTTTTTCTAAGTATGCTCTTCCTCTGCCTCTTGAGTGCTATATTTTCATTTTTTAAAGTTACAAAGTTTTTCATATGCCTCATACTGGTTTTATTTTCCATGTTTATTCATCCTTGAATGATGACTATTTTATCAGACCTGTTATTTCTCTGCAAAATGGAGTAAATAGATTTTTCTTGGATCCTCATGGATTTTTTTCTAATCTTTTCTTACAGCTTATGCTATATAATGTTCTACTCACTTGGTGGTTAAACACCCAAATGGGAGGTTTACTTGAACTTTTCATGAGCTGAGATCATAACTTTCTCTGTATGGCAAAGCCATTGTGCCAGGGGCCAGATCTGAAATAATAAAGACTCAGTTTTTCTATCATGTAACTTGTTAAAATAGCCTTTCAAATTTACCAAATACCCCAAACTCTACACCCCAAATGGTGGTCCTATGGTACAGCTAACTGCAATGTGACTGGCCCAAGCTTCTGCAGCAATTTCCGAAGGAAGGAGCTACTGACCTGGTATTTCAGGGTGTTATTAAAATTCCCCTACATTTTTTTCTTTTCAAGGCCATATCACTTTCTCAGTAAGTTAGCCCTTAGTGTCTTTCACAAAGTGTTCTTTTTGTGAAATAGAGACATTTCTGCATGTCCTTGTCTAGCTTCTAGCACAGGTACAAAATTTCCTAGTTTTTGTATTGCTTTTGACACTTTAAATGACATTTGGAAGCTCTCTGTGTTCAAGATGGCACTTTCACCTAGAAATAAAGCAGATATATCTGAACAAGAAGAGGCCTCAGAGGCTGCTCTGTTTTAGGTGAGATACTGGGTTCAAGGCATATTTACCATGTCCAAGGCCAGCCACAAGCCATGGATGCTGACATGGTTCCCAGCAGTGCTTGCTAGTAATCCAGTGATCCCAGACAGTCTCCAGGGCTGCCGCTAAGTTCCAGTGGTGTTTTTTCTGTTTTAGAGATGGCCTGAATTTCTGCCATGGTGCTTGTTTTTATTTTTAATAGCACAACTGTATATGAGTATTTAGGGCATGCCATGTACTTTCTCATGTACTATTCCATTTAACCTTTGCACCATACTGTAACATAATTATAAATAAAATCCAAAACTAAATTTACAAATAAAGGAATTGAGGCCAAGAAAATGATTTAAATAACTTAAAGTCATTCCACTAGCAACTGTCCGAATCAGCATCCACTGATCTGCTCTTTTGCCAAAACCCATGATTTCACCAGTATTTGAAAAGCCTCCCCCAGCTGGAGTTTTTAATTCCAAAAAAAAGTAGATTTCCTACTTTGCTCATAGAACTGGGGACCGTTTGTGTTTCCTGCATTTATGGCATGCCTTCTTCCCATTGACTAACAGTCTATGTACTTGATGAATTTTTACCAAATGTATCCTTCACTTCTGTCTCAGAATAAAAGACATCTTTCCTAACTCCCTGTGTGCTCAAGATTTCTTTTCTTTTCTTTTCTTTTCTTTTCTTTTCTTTTCTTTTCTTTTCTTTTCTTCTTTTCTTTTCTTTTCTTTCTCTCTATCTCATCATCTCAGGGTATAAAGATGTTCAGGTCCGTCCCATCTCCTCTGGTATCACATTGTCCTCTAGCTCCTCTTTATTTTGCTCTTCCTCACTGTCAAACTTTCCCTTTTGCTGTCAAAAGCAGTTTGGTCTTTTTCCTTTTTGTTTTTCAATCAACTCCACTTTTCAGCCTTAACCACCCCACTAAGACACTCAAACTGAGAGGACCTCTGGCCTCCCAACTGTTAGATCATGTCGATATGTCCTGCCCTCCAATTTTTACTTTCTGCTGTGCTAGGCAGCATTCACCACTGCATCTCCCAGTGTTTCTTCTACTTTTATTTCCATTACGTCATTTATCTGTCCCCTCCTGCCTCCTTGCTTGTTATTTTCCATTTTTTCTTCTACCCAATCAGAGATCCCAAAATTATACTATCAACCATCATTTTTTATCTCTATCTTTTTCAAATATCAGGAAACACTCTCATTGGTGGCCAGAGTTTCAAATAACATCTAAATGTTGATTGCTTTCACAACCAGGTCCAGAACCCAGCCCTTTTTCTTATGCTCTAAAACTTATGCTCTTAGCTGAAAAACAACAGTCAGACGGAAGTATTTTATAGGCAACTCAATGACTTTGTCTGCCCTCCCGCCTCTAGGTTCCTGACTGGAGGGTCCAGTAACCTCACCCCCAAAATCTTCCCTCTTTACCCCTCTCGCCGAAGTCTTACATTCAGCCAGTCACCAAATTCTGAATTTTCTACCATTCTGTCATTTTTAATCAATAACTTTCCCCCATGTATACACACCAGAGAATACCCAACCATTCGTCTCCCACCTTGCCTTTGCACGTGGTGCTCCTGAATCCAGAATTTAGCTTTCTTCTTTGCAATCTTGCCTTTCAGAGAAATTCTAAGTCATTCACCAGGACTCAGCCCAAACATTACGTCAACTTTGAATTCTGACCTTACTGCCTAAAACTATTTAGCACATCATTTCTCTGTGATTCCTCAGTAATAGGTAAATACATCCTTATGTTCTCTTCATCAGCTAGCATTAGTGGCCTTATTCATTTATCCATTTCCCATATGAGACTGTCTGTTCTTTGAAGGCCAGGACACCAATTTTCTATGGCCTTCCTGACTCTCCAGGTTCCAGTACTGTAACTAGGCTATGCTTTGAGCTCCCATACCTTGTCATGCAGATCTTGAGCCACTTACTAACTTCTCTGCCCAGTGCCGCTGTCAATGACCCATAATGTACTGTTCAAATAATGTCACCATCAACCACTGGAGGACAAAAGGGGAAAGGCTGCTGCTCTGCAGGTCTTAACTACTAAATCATAGAAAGAATGACTTCTTTCTCAAAGCAGTAAACACTTACAGCATGATACAATGTGGCTGCGGGAGGATATATACTGTCAGTGGTAACTAAAATGCCTTAAAGGAAAACTTTCCAGAGCATAAGTCATAGATTTTTGCAATTTGCCTCCATCCACTAAGTAGGAGTGTGGGCCAAAGATATAAATAACTAAATAAATTTATCTTATGCCAATGAGGTATTGATATTTGATTAAATCCAGGACTTCCATGAGAAACTTGCTGGGGATTGGTGTTTTTAATTATATGCTAATTTTATAACTGGGAGCTGTCTCCATTTTCAAGGAGGCTGTCCTTGTATATTTAGCTACCTGTTCATACCCACCCTGCTTTTATTAGTTTTCTTGGTTTTTCTCTACCTCTCTGCAGTTGCACTTTCAATATTAAGCAATTATAGAAGCATTATTTGTTCATGTTGAAACCTCCATGAAATTTGAATGCATAGTACATCTCATAGTTATTGCTTAGCCAGAATCATTTGTGTTATTTTCTGGGCAAGTTTGGTTATTATTTCTCATGGATGAATAATTGCAATCCCTTGTCCGAGAGGAGAATTTTCATGGTAGCCCCGTGAGTGTGGCAGTTTCCTCTGTAACTTTACTGGAGTAATCTGAACTCTGATGTCTGTCACCTGTTGGTAGAGAGCTTCTTTGCCAGGGGCTATAATCCCTACCAATCCAGAGGAGATGTGGGCAGAGAAAAGAGTGCTTGTCCAGTGTAACACTATCTCACTAAAAAGTCAGGTAGCTTCCTATGCAAGTGAATGGAGAGCTAACCTTACAGTTCTTCTGTGTCACAGAGATTAAGAGCAGATGCCTCTGTATTTTATGAAGATGATACAACTGTCAGCCTCCCCATGTTCCAGTGCCCCTGTGGAATACAGGGAGGAAGAGACTCACCTCTTAGTGACCTCCCAAAACACCACTTGGTGGCTTTGATTCTTTTCTGGCCACCTCTGCCTATTACTTTCAACTCTACCCTGGGTATATCTGTTAGGGATCTTTCAGAAAAATGCACAAATATAGGATATGCAAAGTGAACTTAATACAAGTAGTTATTACACAGTTCCCAAAGACTAAAATGTCAAAAAAGAAAATCTGGAAATCATCATAACTATAGGAAGCAGCTATCATTCCTAGGGCTGAGGGAATCAAAGGGAAAATTTAGGAGTGAAAGGAAGGACCCTATGTTGTTAGTGCTCAAACATAGGGGTGCCATGGCTGGCAATTGGATCTCTGGGGAGAGTATGGTAAACCGGTCCTCTTATCACAAAGAGGGGGTATGGCTATGGGACTGGTGATGGCACCTCTAAGACCATGCCACAGGCTGGCTCTGGAGGTATATTTTTAAATCTGGGGGCTGTAGCTGCATCTTCTTTGGTGCTGGAGAGATGTACCAGGAGCTAGAAACAACAAAGCAATGGTTTCTTCCATCTTCTCCCCTCCAATTTCCTGTCCATGCCTTTCAAAGACAGAATCTGATGGAAATCTATCCAGCAGAGGACTCTTGGAAAGGTACTTGTAGTCTCCTATTAGAATAGAGAGAAAAAGTAGATTTGGGGGATCAGAGACAATGAAGAATTACATGGCACTGTTGCCCACTGAATTCACTGCAACTGATCACTTCTTGGAACCATAGACTGTTTAATTGCCTCAATATTGTATTTCTACCCAGGAACAGACCTCAGTGGAGGGCAATATGAGAAAGACTTTATTTCCCTATCTACCTCCTTCTGATGATCTTCTATAGTATTATAACCATAAGACAACATGTGCAAAATACTTGGCTGAAGGGTTGAGAATTTACCCATAAAGGAAAGAATTTAAATCAGGGCACATAATATGGCTATGATTAGTCAAAGGTAGAATTTTTCAGCCTTTCAACCACCACAGACGTTTGAGGCTAGACAACCCTTGGGGTAAAGCAGTAGTCACTGTAGTATGCTTAGCAGCATTCCTGGTGTCTACTCACTAGCTGTTGGGGCACCGTTCCCCAAGCTGTGACAATAAAAATGCCCTCAAGTATTGCCAAATGCTCACTAAAGGCAAAATCATCCATGTATAAGCATCATTAACTCAAGTTAAAGAACCAAAGCTTCATCCTTTTACAGAGTTTCCCTGTGAATATTCCCTATTTCCCAGATTTTCTTTCCCTTATAAAGAATGGAAGCACTTCGAGTTCTTCCTACTTCCTCTGCATCCTCATTTCTGGAATACACACTCTGTCCATAGCTTTTCCACAATGGTGACACATATCATGGGTAAGTGGTGATAGATATTAAAAATTAAAACTCATAACTGATTTTTCCCCAAGTCTGAATTATCACATCTAAAATAACTTCAAGAAGGCATCATTGGCTCATTTCGGAGCACATTATGGTGCTTAGTGCTTGGCCCACTTCAAGGTCTCTCCATCCATCTGTAGTGGTAATGTCATCTCACCATTTATTATTCAGAAAGTATCTGCCTCCATCTCACATCTACCCCACCCAAGATGAAACTGTATTGCTCAGAAAGGATGCAGTTTCCACTCGTATGATCATGGAGGGAAATTTCCACCTACACATCACAACCTTTCTCTTACTCTGGCACAGATAATGCCTCACTGTGTGTTCATCCTGTTTCCCTTTATTCGTTCTATGAGTAATAGACCATGTCTACAGGCATGTTGGTAGACCAGAGTCTCTTCAATCAACAAAGTCTCTTAGCCTTTTGCAGCTACAAATACTTTGAGATGACATCTTTCTTACAATGTATGAAATTACATGTTTAGTTAGGGTCATTACTACAAATGTAAGGAGAAAGTGATTGGAATAAAGCTGTATCTTCATCTTACTTGCAAAGAAGAATTGAGGAGGACAGATGAAAGACTGCTTTCTCAGTTACACTCAGCTGGCCTAATGATTCAGCTTTCTTTACAGTAGTGTCCCAAATGTTTAAACGGTCATTGTAGAGAACAAGCTTTTGGTGATACTTATGGGTAACTAGCAAGAACAAAGGCTTGTTTATTAATATTACTGATTTGTTTCATCTTTACCAAATCTAGGTGAGATTAGAAATATAAGGGAAATTCCTCTTAGTCAAAAATCAGGTAAAAACTGAGAGCTGACATCCTTTCTCATTTTGAAAACAAAGCCCTATTTTTATGGGCACAGTGGTGCACACCTATAATCGCAGCTATTTGAAAAGCTTAGGCAGGAAGATCAAAAGTTTTGAGCCCAGCCTGAGCATGTTAAGGAGACTCTGTATCAAAATGAAAAATAGAAAAGGCTAGGATGTAAAGACAGTGCTCCTGAGTTCAATTCTGAGTAATGAAATAAAACTCTATGTTCCATATATAATTTGAACCCTATGACATATTTTAAGTAGCACATCTATTTCAGAAACCAATGTTATAATGCTTATTTTAGGCTAAGAGGTAGGACTAATTATAATCTTTCATAGCGTGGTGCAGTAAAAAGGACACTAGGTATGAATTTACAAGATATGAGTTCTACACAATTGTCTGCCATGAGCTCAACATGTTCATTTAATCTCTCTGGGTTTTCTCATTCATAATAACAAAGGCATGGATGACATACTCTCTAAGTTTGTTTTCCAGTTGTTGAGTCTATAAACCAAGGATCACCTTCCATAAAACATGTATAAGATAAAAAATGCTTCCTTGAAGACAGGGACAGCATTAGTCACTGTCAACATTCAAAGAGAAGTAGACTTACTGTGGCAAACCATATAAATCTTTGTCAGTGGCTCTGGTGCAAGAGTTCCCCAAATCTGCTCTCATTTCAGACAGTACATTCTCATGAGTAGCCAGACAGTAAACAAAACCTGGACATTTCTTTCCTTCTAAGGCTTATTCATTCATGAAGAGATTTATATAGCACAATATTTCCCTTCAAATAAGCTGTTTTGTTGTGGTGGTAAAAATAAGAGATGAGATGAAGCAGTAATCTAACACTTTAGTTTAATACACTTTTTTTCCAAATCAGTGAGAAATCTTTCTTACAAAGTATTCTCTTTTAGTATGAATAAAAGCTGATCAATATGTAAACACTGGCATTTCTTTCCACACATTGTGGATTTTGTTGAAATAATTGGTATATGCCTAAGTAGTATTTGTTACTCTAGCTCATAATTACACTATTTATTTCCCCATTCTTTCTTAATCAGTTTGATCATTTTTTTCTCTTTGGAGGCCCCCAAATACAAAAAGAGTTATAGCAAATTTGTGAAAACAGCTTTTACATGAAGGAATGATTATATTTTCAATTGCCAACAGAGATCTAAACCAAGGACTTGAGTGCTGAAAAAGCCACCATGCATCACTAATTCAGTATCTACTGCAAAATCAGTGATCGCCTAAAATTGAATGATCGTAAGTTTAATGTTTTGCCACTGACTCTTCAGGCAAATGGGCCGCAGCATTAATTACAATCAAAGAGTTGTATCTCTAATCACAGATAAGGGAAACTCAGAGACCCCATATCCAATAATATTAAATTTGAACTATTGTTGATTAAATTCTCCAGACAAGTGAGGTCACATTTCACATGCAATGTGATACATCTATTCATGGCAGGTAAAGGTAATGTTTGGTAGCCAATTTTGCTATTCTTGGTTGACCACCTACCTTTATCTTATGAAAAGGATGGAGAAGAGAAGGAAGAAAAGATCAAGATAATATTTTCAGGCAGCTGTTGGAGGGCTCCAAGAGGAGGCGAAGAAGGGAAGGGGACAGGCTTTAGGGAAACCAAGTGGAGAGCTTAGCATGAATGCTTTCAGCTTGGCATTATAGTAGCTTTGTATCTTCTATGTCCCTGAAAAAAACTAATATATAAAAAGTTGACTGATGATAGGTCACAGAAAGATGGATGTGCTGGAATTAACCTGCATGCCCAGAGTTTTTTGTTTGTTTGTTTTGTTACTTAAAATTCATCATTGTCTATAAATGAGAAAGGTTCTTCTGCAAACAGAGATGGCTGGAATAAAGATCATCTTAGAAATTGTTCAAGAAGACCCTCCAGAAACAAATAGTTGAGCAGAAGAAAGTTGGAAGTACATTACTGGATGCCAAGTTGCTAAAGAGGCAGCTAGGGGCCACTTAGGAAGATGTACTTACTCATCCCAAGAGAAACATACATATGTCTTATGTCAGGGGTCCTAATGATATGAATTTCTATGGATTATCCCTAGGATGAAGCTCCTTAGTCAAGAATTTGCACCCAAGTAGCTTATTTTGGTACATGAATACAAAGAAATGAAAAAGAACTGGAAAGAAAGGAAGCCTGTGTGTTACTGAGCTGGACTGCAGCAGCTGGGACCCAAGTCCTCTATGACCTCTTGAGAGCAAGATAGAATGTGTCTGAGAATTGTATACATGTGAGACAAACAAAGCAGAATTTATCCAAGATGTATCAACTCCTTCACACTTGCATGTACTTCAGGTGGGCTTTCAGAGCCATCAGTACATAGCAGAAGCAGAAAATCCTTACCAGACAGAAATGCGTTGTACACCAGAGGTAGGATACCACCTGTTTAATCCTGAATTTTGTGGTTTCTATACCAATGATTGAAACAAAAAGCATTAACAGATAACACACATGAAGTAGTATCTGATACACAGTGACTCTCCTGTGAACCCAAAAGGCATTGTCAAAGAAGGGGAAATTTTAAACTTGGCAAATCCAAACAGTGTGGATACTAGATTATCACCACTTTGTCAGGTTAAAAAAAATCTGCTACATTTTTCTTAGCCTTTCTTTCTCCCTACAGCTATGCTTTATTATTATTATTATTATTATTATTATTATTATTTTAGGCTTCAGATATTAATTATAATTCTAAGTGTGCATTTTGTGACTTGCAGGGACCAGTGGACATTTGATTGACTAAAATAAAAAGAAAAGCTATGGGACTTGTCCTAGACATCATTTAAGAGCAAGATAAGGTCTGGCAAATATATTTAAAAGAACACTAGATTAAAAAATTGAGTAGATTCATGATTATATCCAACATGAAATTCTTATTGAACAAACAGTTGTACATGTAATAAGGTTTTGGCTTTGGTCTTGACCGTTTTTAACTATATGCCTATGTGGAATGTTGACTTTGGTGTAGAGGGTAAATTAGAAGACCCCTTCTTGAATGTTATGAAGTTTCTTCAGCATAATGAACACCTAGAAATTTCCAAAAGCTTGGCCTCATGCTGTTATGAATACAACCATTACGCTAAATGAAGAGTATTCCCATAGAGCCGCATAGCTCTAACCCCAGAAGCTGCTGTTTAGTAGAGCAAAATGTTAGGGATTAGTCCGAGGAACACTTTCTATCACCCTCTAGGATTTACCCCACCTTGTCCTTTCCACTGCAGTGGCTACCAAATTCCAGGATGCCGTGGCCACTCACCGCTGCCCACCACTCCTCCTTGTGTGGCTCCAGTGAAGTACTTATCTTGACCCACCCCACATGCCTTTCTCCTTCCCTGTCCCTTCCACTGGTGCTATGTGACGCCCCAGATAGGGCTCTGCTAACATCAAGCATTCTCTTTTCCTGACCGTTTTTCTTCCCCTCATTATGTTTATCCAACCCATTAGCAATTTGTACCAGTTCTGCCATGTTACTTAGAATGTCTTCCCTTATTTATAGCAGGTTGCAGTTGATCATGAGAGATGTAGACAAGATTTGGTAGGCAGGAGTAAAAGATCCAGTAAGCTTAGAGGTACGTGTAGTATTTCAGGCACTGTTACAGCTCATACATGATGCCTCCAGACTCCTGGCTCATCTTCTGGGTCATCTGAATGACGTCTCCCCAAATACCTGAACCCCAGCTCACTCATCTCTCACTGGGTCTTCTCCTTCAGCTTCCAAGTTGAGGGCAGGTGTTCATGTAACTCCGTGAGGCACTAGCTTCTGCTACAGACCAACCATTTTATCACTGAGGTCAGGGGTGTTGAGAGACAGGTGAAGATTTCCGTTTGTCCACAGTGGGATCCAGTTTGTCCTTGAAGATTCTGCTGTGTCCTCATGCATTCCAGTTCATCGTTGTTCTCTCCTTCTTTATGCCCAACTTTCTATTTTTCCTTCCCAACTATTAGTCTTGTTAACTTCAAAATGACTTCAGGCCTAATACCAGATATAAATGGCTTGCGTGGACTCAGCACTCACCCAATTGTATGAGCTAATCACTGTAATAAAGCCTTATTCTATACCACCCATAGTGATTCTGCCCTTTTAATTGAACACCAACTGATAAACACATTCTCTTTCAACTCTCCCCACATCAACAAGCTGGCATGAAAATTAATCCTTATACTCTTAGCAAGTACAACCTACTGTTAGCTCTTGGCTAGTCTTCATATTTCATTGCAAAGCTAAAAGCCTTTTGAGATGAAGATGCCATTATCCTGTCACCACATTCATAACCCTGGTAGGACTTGCACTCACCTCTTGGGCTTCTCTCTAGTGTAACGAGGAGTTCCTCTGTTCCTCTCCAAGGCTGAGCCCTCCAGACTTCATCTCCCCTCATGTCCTCTTTTAATTCCTCCGACATCACTAACATTTTCTTTTTCTACTAGACCACTACAATCAGCTGTAGCCCTTCCTACTTTAATACAACTGCTTTCGAGCAAACATTCTCCTCCATATGCCCTCTCCCCCGATTCTTTCATAGAAACGCTACTCCAAAAGCTTCCTACGTGCATTTTATCTATTTCTTCTGGTCTAGTCACCCTTGAATCCAGTCTGATGTGGCTTCTTCCCACCCTCAACCCTCCAGATTTCCCTAACCTTAAGAGGTCACCAATAATTTTTCTTTTTTCTCCTTATTTGAATTTTAAGCTGTATTTTAATGGAATGGCCACTCCCTCCATTTTAGAAACCTGGTTTTCTTTTTTTTCTTTTCTTTTCTCTTTTCTTTCTTTCTTTTTTTTTTTCTTCCACTGCTGCTCTTTCTGTTTCATTTCTGGCATCTCTGCCTCTGTTCCATCATTAAATACTGAAACCTGTAGAGTTTTTCTGGGTTCTTTTCTAATTTATTCACCATTCTGAGATGACTCCCACTGCTCCTGTGTCCATACGCTTGAATCACCCCAGCTTTTTTTCCTTTCTAAACTTTGCCTGTTCCCTGAAGATGCACACTGCATCTACAACCACCTACTTCACATTTTTCCCTTACGTGTTTCATCAGAACTATTGATCTTCCCCCATAAACCAGTTTTTGTCCAAGTCTTCCCTATCACAGGAATGGCATTTTAAAAAATCGAATTACTAACGCTAGAAAAGAAGCCACTACTAAATGTGATCCACTACTTTAAAATGAAAGATAGATATAAGATAGATCATGTCCTTCCTCCACATAATACTCATAGTTTCTTTTACCAACCATAGAATAAAATCTAAACAAGAACCTCACATAATCTAGTTTCCGTCATGTCTCTAACTTCATCTGGGACTGTTCTTTTCAGTACTACCCTTCTGTCACGTCTAAGATTTTATTTCTAGTTTAAGTGTCATCTATTTAGAAAGGATATTCTTGATCACTTACTCTAAGGAAGTCCTGATATTTCTATATAACAAGACCCTGGTCATTTCTTTCCTAGACTTATAGAAATATGTATTATTTATTTTATGAAATAAGCTCATTTAAAATGCAGTTGTTGATACACTAATTCTTGGTCTCAGCATGAAGACTTTCCAAGTATCACCCTGTAGTATATCAAGTCACTTTCCATAATATCTGGTGCTAGTTAACACATAATAGATATTGAATTAGAGAATGGATAGCATATTTCATTTTAAAAGACACTAGGTTGTAGCTGTGTAGATAGGACTTCTTGTAGCCCTTAAAAGGTCTTTTGAAATTTTGTGATACAGGAATGATAGACTAAAGATAGAGAACTTTTTATGCAAGCACCTCAGAAGGATAATGCTTTGTGTGCCGTGCTTATGCTCTTTTAGCATTCTAAATCAGCTCAGTCATTTATCACAAATGGCAAACATTTTTCTCACTAAAAAAATTAAGATTAATAAATCCATTTCAAAGTCTCTGCCAGTGCATTTTCCTTCTGAACTGGAAACTCCTTCAACACCACAGTCAACTTACCACCCCAAACACACCACGGGAGCTGCTGAGAGAAGACTTGCTTTTCTGAAATAGATAATTTTCATAAAGTTGGACTTTCTTTTATAATGAAACGAGTCACTTAATTTTCAGTTTATTATATAGGGAAGTATTTCTAATCATATTCCATTTGCTTTGGTACTTGCAGTTGGGTTTTCAGTCATCTAATGGTGTGGTCAACATTAACTTCAGCTAGTGAATTTCAATCCCTTTCTGAATGTAATCCACTTAATGTGCACAAACAAAATAGCTAAAGGATACACACAAAAGAAAATGACACAGAAAGTTAAACATTATGCCACCGAAATTCAACTAAATGAAAAGGAAGACAGTGATGCAGGATATGAGAGACAAAAAAAGATATAAGACATATAGAAAAAAAGTAGGAGAGGGAAGGAATAAGTCTTTTTATTAATAATCATTTAAGATATAAATGTATTAAATTCTCCAATCTAATGAGCTTGGAAGGATGGATTAAAAATAAGTATGACTGCACTATACGCTTCTACAGAAAACTCACGTTAGATTCAAAGATGCAAATAGATTGAAAATGACATGAAAGGAAGGAGGTATTTCCTGCAAATAGTAGACAAAAAAGGTGGTTGTAATATTGTCAGACAAAATCAAAACCAATGACAAGGTATACAACAGGGCATTATAGATTGATCCTGGCTAGAACAACCAGACCAAAGCTATGTAAGTAGATAGAGGACATGAACAAGACAGTAAACCAACCACATCCAACACATATCAAAACACTTTACTCACAACAGTAGAAGGAACATTTTTCCCAAGTACATCTGGATCATTTTCCAGGAAAGGCTATTAAATCTCAGTGGATTTAAAATGATAGATAACATACAAAGTATCTTCTCTAATCACGATGGGATAAAATTAGAAATTACTAATAGAAACAAAATGGAAAACTCTGTGGACAAATTTGACTCTATAATTTAAGAAACTAGACAAAAAAACAGAACAATCTCAACCCGAAGTTAGCAGAAGAGAAATAGTAAAAACTAGAGCAGAGATAAAATAGAAAATAGAAAAAAATATACAGAAAATAATGAAGCTCAAGTTTGTTTGAAATGATCAAAAATTGATAAAACTTTCTCTACGTTAAAGAGAGAGTGGGGAAAGAAGAGAGAACAGGAGAAGAGAGGAGAGGCTGAGACGAGTGTAAATTATAAAAATCAGACATGATGCACTTATATTATTACTAGTTTTACAGAAATAAAAAGGATTATAAGACAGTACTATAGACCTACCAACAGTTTGAATAACCTAAATGAAATAGACATTTCCTAGAAATACCAAGCTACCAATACTAAACCACAAAGAAATTTAAATAAAATCTTAACAGGACTCTACAACATCTAGTATTGATACTGATTCACTAATTTAATTTGTAATTTTATTTTATTTTTTTTAATTTGTAATTTTAAGAGAAAAACAATAATACAGAATTTTAAAACAAGATAATAGGAAATTAATAGTGGTTATTATATAGCTTACTGTTATCTTCAAAGTAGTGGCTCAAATTACAAGATATAGGCATGCAAATACTAATTTTAAAGCTTCCAAGAAGGAAAATTTCTAGATCTGATGGATTTACTGGGGAATTCTATCAAAAATTTAAGAAAGAACCGGTATCTTCTCAAAATTTCCCAAAAAATTGAAAAGGGAGGAACATTCCGTTACTTATTTTATATGGCCAAGATTACCCTCATACCAAGTCCAAAGACATTATTTTTAAAAAGAAAACTATAGAAAAATCTCAGGCTAGGGACATAGCTCAGCAACAAAGTGCCTGCCTGGTAAGTACAACGTCCTGAGACTCCAAACACCAAAAAAAATGTCTGTTGTAAACATTGATGTATGAATCCTCAACAAAACATTAAACAATTTAGTAGCACATTAAAAGGATTTAACAGTATTTCCAAGGGTAATTCCAGGATTTATTCCTAAAACACAAGGCTAGTTCAACATATGAAACTCAATGTAACATGCTACATTAACCAAATGAAACAATTGCATGATTGTCTCATTTGATATTGAAAAATCATTTGATAACTAGCTCTTCCATAATAAAAACTCAAGTAGAAATAGAAACTCCCTCAACATGATAAAAAGGCACATAAGAACCACCTAAAGTGAATATTAAATTCATTAGGTGAAACACTGAAAGCTTTTCCTCTGAGATCAGGAAGACAAAAATTCCTACTTTCACAACTTCTATTCAATATTGTACCTGAAATCCTAGGTGTAAGTAAGAAGCAAAAGGCATCCAAACTAGAAAGGAAGGAGTGAAATTATTTCTATTTACAGATAATATGCCTTTTATGTAGATAATTCTAAAGATTCGATCAAAACCCTATTAGAATAAACAAAGATAGCAATCTAGCAAAATAAGTCAAGAAAAACAGTTGAATTTCTTACACTAACAATGAATGAAACAAAAATGAAATTAAAGCAATTCTACTACAATATAATTAAAAAGAATAAAATACTTAAAAAGAAACTTAACCAACAAGGTAAAAGACTTGTACAATGAAAGATACAAAATACTGCTAAAAAAGAGAGAAGATATAAATAGATGAAAAGATACCCCATATTCGTGAATTGAAATATTTGATTTTATAGGATGCTGATACTACCTAAAACAATCTGTAGGTTTAATTTAATGCCTATCAAAATCCCAATAATATTGTTTGCAGTTAAAGGGTGCCTATCCTAAAATTCATATGGAACCTCAAGGGATCCAGAGTAGCCAAAACAATCCTGAGAAAAAGAACAAAGCTGGAAGATTCATATTTCCTGATTTCAAATCTTATTACAAAGCTAAGTAATGAAAACAGTGTGATTGTAACAAAAATACAGACACATAAACCAAGCAGATGCAAATAGTTTAAAAAAAAACTGGCACATAGGGTCAAATGATTTTCAGTAAGAATGTCAACATCATTCAACAGGAGAAATAATCTTCAATAAGTAATGAGAAAACTACATAAAAATGAGTTTGGAATCTTAATTTTATAAAAAAATAAATTCAAAATACCTAAATATAAGACCTGACACTACAAAAACTTTGGAAGAAAATATAGAGCAAAAGCTTTATTATATCAAATTTGGCACTGATTTCTTGGATATGATGACAGAAGCACAGGCAACAAATGAAAAAAGTTGACTTACCAAAACTTCACATTTTTCAACATTAAGAGAGTAAAAAGGCAATGTACAGAAGGGGAAAAATATTTGTAAACTAAATATACTAATAGGCTTAATTAATATCTTGAATATATAAGTAATTTATAAGTCTCAAAATTAATTTAAAAATGGGCCAAAGATTGAAATAAACATTTCTCCAAGGAATTTTCAATGAATCATCTTCTACACCTGATGCTGGGGACAGAAATAAAATTTTCAGGGAGATTTTATCATACGAGATTTGAATCAAATTTCTTTTAAAAAGTGTGTGTCCCTCAGTCTAGTAATCTTTAAGAAAAACTTCAAAGAAAAGCTATAAGTTCCGAATAAGCATATCTATCTGAATGTGCTCTTAACTGTCTTATAATAGCTAAAAAAATAAAAATTTAAAAATCTAAATCTTAATAATAGAGCATTTCAGTATTATTTCCACATAAGCAAAATATTATAGTCATCCTAAATCATATTGCCAACCACATTTATTCACTTAAGAAACTAATTATAGTATATTGCTAAGTTTTAAAACATACCAAAGTGGTATATGCCATATTGCTGCCCTGCACAAGCCTAGCAGTCATAGCCTACTGGGTAGACATACACTGTGCAACAATATTTTGCTTGGTGAAAGTCCTCATGTCCATAGAAAGGAGTAATCCCTGGATATTTGGATTATGAATGAATTTTATTTCATATGTTTATGAGCTTTCCAGTAAAAAAAAGTCTTCCAAGCATTCAAAGACTTCAGCATTTAGAATGAATTATTTTGTCATAAGAAACTATATATATACACATATATATAAATTATAGACAAAAAGTTATTCCTGCACATAAACTATGCCAACATATTGCAAGTGAGTTGATTGAACAAAGTAAAATGAGAAGTGCTTTATTTTTATCCAAGTTTTTAAGAAAAGTACCTAAGACATGTGAAATTAAGTTTAATTGAAATTTTGATTTGTTTTTAAATAGATGCAAGTACATCCTAGAAGTGTCATCAATACAGATTCATGGCTTTGGTGCATAGTTGTGCACATGTATCTATATTCACAAACTTGTACTAGACATTTGATTCACACATGCTAAACATATTTCAAAATATTGATTTGTAAAGACCTTGTAAAATAATTTTGCTCCTAAAGCCATTACAGGATCATGCACCTTAGAATTAAGCCATAAATTACCATAAGTCAAGAACAGGGTTAGAAATCCTTGGCATTAAATGTCCATAGACTTTCTAACATTATTGGTCACCTACTCAATAGCCATTTTCTGCTTTTCCTCACTGACAAAATCCCACTTCTGTTCAGGTACTGGACAGTCTCATACTCCAGGAAGGATAGATCATCCCCAGGCCCAGGAGATAAACACCGAGTTATCTAAAACTGACCATGGTGATTTTATTCCTGCTGTCAGTTACTGTTTCAAGAATGAACATGAGAAACACTTGTCAGAATCACATGAGTGAAGCCTACTGAGGGAGCTTCTGGGAAATTTTGTTTGTTCTTCAAGATGGACCCAAGAAGCGCCATTCCCCTTTGTCCTCTTTCTGCCTCTTAATGCTGCTGCCTATGGTGGAAGTATGTATGTTGGGACTTCACAAAATGCAGCTTATATTATACGGAAGGTGAAGGAGTGAAAAAACAGAAGGAAGCTAGCCCCTGGAGGATATCATTGAATGATTGATTTATCAAGGTCTAGAATTTTCCTGTCTATGGACTTCTTAGCAACTGAGATAATATTTTTCTTATTGTCTAAATCACATTGGCTTGGATCATCTGTAACATGCAGCTAAGGTCACTCTGACTGAAACAGCATCTATTGACACCTATACCTCACTTAACAACTTTAGGTTTTCTTAGGGTCAATGTTGCATGCTGAAAGTATTTAAATAAAATAATACTTCTACTAATTTTAATGGAGAAAATGTTGAGTCAAAAAGAGCCTATTTTGACTCACGAGATTTAAATGATTTCACAGATTGAAGAAATCTGTAAGTCCATAAATAACAATAGAATAACAAATAAATACAATTTGAACACAAAATGTAAGATAATGAAGTGAAGGTTTATTATACTCACTAAAGATGATAACAGTACTCATAGTGTGAAAATGGATTCGTAAGTGTTGCAGACAAGGTCTTCTTCCTGGGAAAGAGATTCTGAAATACATCAGCAAGCCAAAGGTTTGTCAAGGAGTTACCCCCAGACCAATAGTCTGTGAAAGGGAAGGAAAAGAAGCAAGTTGGGCACAGGGGTCTCAAAAAATTCGAGTCAGCTCCGTTAGCAGCAATGGCGTTGGGGTGGCCCTTCCAGTTATGCTGCTGGAACAAAGGAGCTAGCATGGTACCCCACCCTAACGTTACCAGTCATGCTCCTCCATGGAGCATGTAGTCACTACCTTGATCAAGGTAGTGCTCGTCAATCTGGGACAATTCCTACAGCACCCCACACGCTGAGAGCTGTCAGTACATTTCCCTCCCAAACATTAGGCAATAACCCTTCACTATCGAAGGGAAACCTAGTGTACACGATAGCAGAGATTTTTTGGAAGGTGGAGAAATGCCAGGTGGCTGGGTTCCATGTACATACATATTCAACCTCAGAATCATACAGCTCGGTCTTGATAATTTTTTATTTGAACCTTTGACCAAAAACTTTTAAAAAGCAAAGTAGAGTTTGGAACACCGGAATTAGCATAATAGAAAATGTTCCATCTTCTTTCCTTCTTGTTGTTTTACACACACAATGTACAATTCATCCAAACACGGTGTGAAGTGCTACACTTCATTCTTTGACTAGACAGTAGTATGTTGAATAAATTAGTAAGTATGACTTTACCTAAAAAAAATAAAAATAAAATAATTCCAAAGCATATTTATCTAGGGGTTTGGGAGTTAAAACTTGTTACACAAAAAGAGGAATTATTTGGTAAATAGCATAGGCTTTTGAGTGTTTTGTTTGTTTGTTTGTTTGTTTGTTTTTATGGTACTGGGGATCGAACTCAGGACCCTGTGCTTGCTAGGCAAGCGCTTATTCCACTGAGCTATATCCCCATCCCCTTGAGTGTTCTTACGGTGAAAATTCTCTAACCAAATAATCATTACATGTAATAAGCTTGTATACAATGTATCCTAACCATACATTCATGAAGCACATCTCCAAATTTTAAGATAAGTCAATATTCTTCCATCTTCTACAGCGGTCCATAAAATCATCCTTCACTTCTCCACTGACGGTATTGAAAGCATGGCGTTAAAGTGCTATCTTGGAAGCAGTCACTTTAGTTGACCAGTTAGCATGTTGTTCTTCTATGGGATTTGTAAGCAGCAAAGACACATTCAAATATAACATCACTAGGTTTAGTATATGACAAAAAGCAGTATCACCAGACAAGGTTAACTTGACCCTGAACACTGTAAAAAGCAAATTATGCAAAAAGAGGACCGTGTAGAGCCAAATAAAGGTTAAAAATATACTAGGGTCACTCACCTAACCACAACCATCTCCCCTGGCATCATAGACTCAAGCTCCAGTGACCCACTACCCACAATGCTCTGCTTGCTGGTGACTTATCCCCTTAGACATAGATCAAATTCTAAGTACCCTTATAAAAGGGCTGCTGAAAAAACAAAAAGAAGACTAGAGTCTGGACACTAAGACTACAAGGAGAAATAATGGAAAGCGATTTACATAGTAGCCCTTCACCCAAAAGATCCTGTCTCTCCCAAGACTTAGTCAAGCTCACTGTGGAAGCGACCTCCAGCAGCTAATTGGTATTGCAGTGCTTCTCAGCTGTGACCTGAAAGTGGGGGAGGGTGTTAAAGCCAAATCAAGTGACATAAAGAAATTCCCATCCGGGTCCTATGGTTGTCTGGTGTGCATTTTCTCTACTGCATGCACACAAACAGCTCTTCTTGGGTGGTGGTTTAATGTCTCCATACCTTCAATTGCAATTACACTGAACAGAGCCGCGACAAATCTTCGTAATGCCAATCCCATCTTTCCACCTCATTGACAGCTCAGGAAATGCATCTGAAATTCATAGTAGCCTCATAGCCTATGGCAAGAGAAATCCATGCTGCTAAAATTTTATTTTAGAATTCAAGCTGGTTTTCCTCAGTTTAGGATGCTCTGTTTTTTAATCTTTTGCTGCCTACCACACTGTATCAAAATAACCAGCCAATATTGTTCAACTGTCAGGGGCCTCAGCTGCCTCTGAATTTTATCAGTACAAATAAATACTGGAGCATGTTACAAATAATCCCGATAGATTGGAGCTAACATTAATAGAATTAAGAGCAGAGCACGGGGGAAATGCATATGAACTTTATGACTTGACTACTTCCCTTTCCCTTGCTGACTTGAAAAATGGTTGAATAGATATTCAGACTGATTTAATGTTTAGGCTGATAGAAATGCTAGGATGGCTCCCAAATTTGTGTGAGAGAGAAACAGAGAGACACAGAGAGACAAAGAGACAAAGAGAGAGAGAAAGAAGAACAGAGAGACAGAGACAGAGAGAGATACACAGAGAGAGACAGACAGACAGACAGACAGACAGACAGATTTTAAAACCCCAGAAAAAGAGGAATTTCCAAATTAATGGCATTGCCCGAATGCCTTGGCTCCCTGCACCCCACCAGGAAGGTTTATTATTTTCTGGTAAAATGTTGCTCGGATGGGGAGTGGTAGTCAGCGATGCGTCAGAGCTGCTCTTTGAACACATTAAAAAGCTGAATGCACAACAAAGAACAGATGTTCCAGCATGCCTTATTTATGCACCCATCAGCAATCTTCCAGTGACCACAAAACACAGCCTTCCCCCCCCTCCTCTCCATAATATTATTTTCTGATAAACTCTCCCTGTTTTTTAATTTATTTATTTCTGGCCCTAACTGAACTCTTAGGTAATTGTCTATGTGTGTGTGCACAAGTGTGCGTGTGTGTGTGTGTGTGTGTGTGTGTGTGTGTGTGTGATTTGAAAGTCTGCCTCCATCAAAGCTGAATTCTATTGAACTGTGGAACAGGTGTGGATTCTGCAATTAGATCACATTTCAGAGAGATACGAAGGGTTATAATGGCGGTGAATTCTCCACAGTCGAATGCAGCACCATAGCGACCAGCAACAATGAAGGAGAAGAGATATTAGTATTAGAGGTTATTATTTTTAGTTTATGGCATCCTCTGATCAAGCACAACCATGAGGCGCTGTGAGTGTGTGCTTGGGACTTACCAGCTGTAAGGCAAACTTGTTTTACTGGCACTTGTCTGAAATGCCCGATTGCCACCCTTTCTGCTCTCAATTGGAATGGAAACAGTGCTTAGGAAGTGAGATACAATGCAGATTAAATGTTATGATGGACCAAGATCCTGTTGGGTTATTAAAACCCATTTGCTGCCGCTGGTTTTAAAGGGATAGCACCTTTATTTAAACCTCCAACTTTAGAGAGCTTAGCTTTAAAGGTGGGAGGTAAAGCACTGAGGAGGAAGGTTAGGTAAAGAAGAATATAGAATCTAAAAAAAAGAATATTCTCTCTTCCTACACAAGAAAGCTGCATTTTTCAGTGAGTGACTCTAAATCTGTGACCTCAATTTGAGCTTCAGAAAAATATGATACATTATTACAGAAAATACCCCACAATTCGATTTAACAGACTGAAAGCAAATAGCACAAACAATTCACACAACAATATCTGGTCAGCTTGGGTACTTTTGGCTCTGAGTAGCAATTCCTTGAATATGTTTTCCACAAAGTAGGAAATATTTGGGACTGAACCCAGTAGTGTAAAATCAGCCTCTGTGAGAGCTCCTGCTGTTCCCCGGGGCATCTGTGAATGGGGCTGCAGAATGGCAGCTGCTGTCCCTACAAGGGTAGAGGAAGCCAGACATCAGAGGGAGAGGTTAGCACAAATTAAGTGAGAGGCATCCTATGAACATATCAGGGATCTGGGCTCAGTAGCAAGAGATGTGGGTAGCTTAGTAGGGTATGGAGTCCTCCATTCCATGGGCACAAGGCACAGGGCACAGAGCTCAGAATGAGAACTTCCACTCTTTGTCCAAGAGTCTTTGAGCCCCGATGGCTCATGCTCTGGGATCCGCACCATGGGATCTGGAATCACAGCCAACATATTGCCAAGGCCAGAATTCTCTTTCTGGCGCCAAAATGAGCTCTTCTGGTAAAATGTCTAAGTGATGGGAAAGGGTTGTGTTGTCCACAAGGCTATTTCATGCTGAGAAATCTATTACTGGGAGAAGTTTCTCTCTTGTATAGGTAGCCTAACCAAGATTCCTGGCAGAAAAAAATAGATATTCTGGCTAAGAAACAGTAAAACAAAAGAGATGGCAAATGGATACCAATCAAAAACTATCGCTTTTCTGCTACCAAACAACTCATTAATTCTCTAGCCACCAAATTCTGTTTGCTAGCTCTCTGTCAATTAGGCAACATAGTTCCCATCTTATTAATTATCTAAACCTAGCCACATGGCCCTGAACTGGTAGATCACTTCCCCTCTTTAGTTTATTTAGGTTTCTGTGAAATGAGGAGTGGAATTGGAATTGCATTTCATAACCATCTACAGAAGAACTCTTTTACAAACAAAATGTTAGTTAAGAATTGGAGGAGTTGTATTCAAATGTGGGAGGAGAGCATGACAAACACCAACCTCAGCAAGCACTCTTCTCCTTTAAGTAGTGCACCTAAGCAGCCTCTGCTGGATTACAAACCTGCTCAGGAGCAGATGCCACATGTTCACAACTCGACATTATTGAACACCCCTTTTAATAGAAAAGGTGACTACATCTCTGGGGAGTTGAGTTGGCCAGTGGTGAGGAAATGATATGCTAGCAACATGCAAAGTGGTGGCTGCAGGTTCTAGGGGTCTGGCATCACAGTCTCGGCTCAGAGGGAACCTTATCTCCATGAGGCCAGGAACTACCTGGATAGCCCTTTTTTTTTTGCTGTATTGTTTGAAATGATTAGTGTCTTGGTGTTTCAGATTTCGCCTCATCTTTTCACCCTCTAATGGGCAGTGGAACCAAGGTTTGCAATGAGATACAACCTTTTCATTGGTTTTGACCGGCACATATTATTATTCATTTATTTGGTCATGTCAAAATCCTAAAAATTAGGTGGGATTTTTATGTATTATTAGTCTTATTGTTTTATCATTTTGCTCATCCAAGTTCCACCCAAGTTCAGTTCCATTCTGGGTCTTATCCAACCACCATCTTGAGTGTTTACCTTTAGATCTTTTAAAATGTACTTTCTTATATTTTCCTTTGTTTTTCAAAACAGGCTTTTAACAAAAAATGTAGTCAAATCTTCCCCATATTGGCTCTATAACAATGTCTTTCTTAGCTGAAGCAACGGGAGAGAAATGGCAGCATTACTTATTGTTATTGACATGGTGATGACTCCTTTGCAGATGTTACAATGTCAATGTTTTGCAGCAAATTTGCATTGTGGCTTTAACATGCATTGATACACCTTGCCATTTAGTCATCTGAGAAAGCACTGACAAGAGACATGGCACCCTGTGTTGGCAGAATGTAGAAGCTGCTGCCTGCAAGCTGTGGAAATGAAGAAGTCGCACCACATAATTCTGATTGAAAGCTAGATATCATGGGACCAAGTGATCCAAACAAGATGTAAATCATAGCCTGTGAACCAGAAGAATTCAGTAGCTCTTTGGTAATTGGCATGGCAATAAACTAGTGATGGAGTTAACTTGGTATCATATTCGTTGCCTTGAAAAGGAAGTTGGATTTATAAAGGAATAGTTTGACTGACAAGAAAAAAAATATCCTTTCCTAAAACAAAAATTTTCATCCAAATTTAACTTACCCTACTCACACTTCCAAAGGACCAAACACATACTAATGACAACAAAGTATATTTCCAATGCTAACCTGATGCATAACAAAGTGAACAGCTGGTTATTGGCAAATATCTTTCAAATGGATCCATATTAGAATTTTTGAAGGATGCCTTTGACATTATATCTCAGTTCTCTCAAGTATGGGAGAGGACATTAGCTTCAATATGCTCTACGTTAGGATGAATATACTAATCTAAGTTTAAGGTCTGAATAACATGCAATTAGGCTTTAGCTCTCAATTCTTAAATTGCAGTAAAGCTATTTCACTCATACACACTGAAATGAAGTCAACAAAATAAGTAGCTAAGATATTTGGTCCAAAGGTATGTAAATAAATGCAAATTTTCCTCTGGCTAGTAGTGTGTTTAATAAATTATATTGGTGACCCTAGTGGCCGAATGATGACCAAAGGGGTCATGCTTACTGACAGCCATCATTCCACACTTTACTCCCAATCACTGATGATCTAGTTGCTAAGGAGCTATTTTTCTTTTAAAATATATGTAGAGGGAAAAAACGGGGAAATTTTATATTAATGACATGATAATGACATTGTGAATATAAAATGCTGATGACATATCCACTGTGGGAATAATATGCCCACAGGCTAACAAAAGCAGCTTACCTATTTAACTTATTAGAGTAGTCTATAAACATATTTGAAATGAGCAAGTCAGTTCATCCAGAAATAAAACAATGCTACATTTTCTTTTATGCATATGCAGAGAGAGATGCTAATTGCTCACCTAAAATATGCCAAAAAACTGATAGAAATACATCTACAATAAAACTAAAACAATATGATTCTGGGTACCTGCATGATATTCACTCCAGTGAATCATCTCTAAAGACTTTTTAGAAGAAGATAGAGTTGTGCTTCTAAGTGTGACACTAATTTGCTGCAGAGTTAGGCAAACTTGGTTCCTCCGTTCCCTTTCATGGAAAGAGTCAAGACCAATTATTTGAGTGGAGTGTAAAGTGCATAGGTGTGAGTTGAAGAACTTTGGAATCACATAGATAGAGGATTTTCTCTCCTGGAATGCCGTTATTATTAATATTATTGCCATCACCATTATTTATGCTCCCAGCACACGTATTGTGAAAATGTGTTATTCGCGTAACTGCTATGCCCTCACCATGTCATTTGCAAAATCACCAAGTTCTTCTCACAGAAATGTCACTGAAATGCCATTTTTACAATAGCTGCGTTATGAATCTGCTATAACTTGAATTGCTTTACAATGAAAATGCAATTTCTTAGCAATTAAAATTATTCCACCCACCCCAGTCAAATAATAGAAAATCGCCTTCCCATCCAATGTTGCTTATAGTGTACTAAAAAATACTGAAAACTGAACAGACTTCTCACATGTCAGAGGTGGTCTATGTCTTGGCCACACCAGTGGTTGTGCTGTCCTGCATGTGGCTGTCTCCTAGATCTGATCTGTACTGGTGCAGCATATACTAAAATGCATACAAGATTAGAAGATTATATTGATTCTTTCTGAGTTCATCCAGAACCCAAACCACATCTAAGTTTACAGTTATAACAGTACTAGATGAAAGTATATAAGAAATGAATGTCAGTTTTTCTCCTGAGAACTTATTTTTATAAATGCAAATCATTATCATTAAGTTTACTTAAATCACCTTCTGGTATTAATTATAAGTTTTTTCTTTCACATACTGTTCATTTGATATGCATAAGTATCATCACGAATAAGAATGCAGCATTGTTCAAAGCATAGCACAGGTTGCCAACATGCTCTTCATATGAGCAAATTATTAATGGACTTAGCATGATATTTGGAGAGATTTTTAAAGGCTCATTTCAAAGACTCAGTCACTTATTTTCAAAAGAATTCCTGCATGAAATTCAAGATGTAAAAGCTGAAATGTAAGTCAGTAAGGGCTGTTTAGAATGAGTCAGGGCAGAAATCATTAGGAATAATGATATTTATAAGCTAAACATAACCAGGATATAGCCAGGAAAACATATGTGGGGCAGCATGGCATTGTTTATTTTCTCCCGAAGCATCACTTGAGTTAAGCGGTTGTAACTGACAACACCAACCTTCAGACAAAAGCAGACTATGTGAGTGCTCAGGTCAAAATGTGAGAACGGTTCTTTGAACAGGTGAAGAATCAGGAGAAATGGGGCAGCATCATGCAGGAAACGTGGTATCTGGTGTACCTCATCTGGAAGCACATCCAGCCACTGAAACTCATCGTGAATGTGGTCCTGTGTCAAAGCCAGCAACTTCATAGAGGTAAAGGGGTAACTTAGGACAGAAAAAATGAGCAGGTAATAAAAAATTCACAAATATGTTTTAGAGATTCCAACATGATAAAAGAGATGAATGAACAGAACTAACTCTTGAGGAAATAAAGCTAATAAAATACTCAAAAAGGGGAGACAGCTTTAAATAAATTGGATATCCATTAGAGAGATTTCAAATACATTACAAATATGAAAACTCCAAAAATTACACTTTAATGTCAAAATTAAAACATCATTATATGAACGGAATAGTAGAATCAACACAGATGAAGAGTAAATTAGTGAACAGTAATACTAAAACTCAAGAAACAACTGAGACTTTAAAGGATCTCTCAGTGAATGCCAGGCAGGATAGATATGAGCCCAAAAGCAAAAGTTCATAGAAAAGCAAAACTGTAGGCATAAGAAATGCTAATGAATAAAGAAAACATACTCTTGAAAATAAACAGTCTGACTCCATTTTTGATATTTGACTACTGGTACCTTCTCCATTTCACCTTTCCCTTTTTATCCAACATCTGAGCAAGCTGATAAGAAGCTTCAGATTGTCCTTCCTTCAGTGCTAGCAGGAAGTTCGAACTGCACAGGCCTCTGCCAGTGTACAAGTCTCACTCCAGGAACAAGTCTTGATTACAGTAGAAATTTAGCCTGTATCCTTTCCCTGTTCTCAAGCTGTGTTTGGACTAGGTAGAATGCCTGCTGCTTTCCCCCAGAAAGCCTCATCATGTGAATAATGAACCTTTTCACATCACATTGGTGAGTATGTGGTGTCATCAATCTTGATGTCCAAACCAAATTTTGGGTGGATGGTGCATGCCTCTTCTACAGAGTGACTGCGGTAAGGGCGAGGTACAGAATGGAAATAAGTAAGGTAAGGAAAATTATACAGATAGCAGTTAACTCTAGAGATTGATATTTTTAAATCAGTACATATACATATTACCAGCTAGAATATTTAAATTCAAAAGCCTTAGATAAAAATTGGAACATAAACCATTTAATTCAAAAAAGAAAACAAAAAGTAAAAACAATAGATCATTTTAAAACAACACAATTAAAAAACCAATCCATAAGGCAACAAATATAATGAATCAAAGTCTCAACAACTAAGAGGCTCTTAGATTGGGGTAAAAAGAAAATCTACTTCTGTGCTGACAGCTACCAATAAAACCAAATTTTATTTAAAAGGACAACACCGAAATGTTCTGTGGCAAATACTAACAACAAAAGTGTGACAATATTAGATAATATTAAATATCACTTTAATGAAAGAAATCCTTTAATATTGTATTATGGATATTAATGTTCAGTTATAAAGATTACAGAATTTTTCTTTAAGACAACTTTGTAACTTTTAACTGTTTTTATAATCATTGTAGTCATATTTTTAACAAATTTATTTCACAAATTTCACTTTTGGACTTTACGATTTTGTGCCTCCAGTCATGATCTTTCTGTGTGTGTTTGTTTTTTATTTTATTTTTTATTGTAAGAGAATAAAAAATATGAAACAAAAACAATAAAATGATACAAAACAAGAAGATAGGAAATTAACAGTGGCTGTGCTTTTGCATATTATTATCTTTAAAATATTTAAAAGAGTAAATAAAATCCAAAAGGTATAATAGACATTGTGAAAGGGAAAGAAACTGCTCAAAAAGGAAGAACAACTGGGATGGAAGAAAGGAAGCAAGCAAGAAAGATATATGTGTATATGTATATATATATATATATATATATATATATATATATATACACACACACACACACAAGATAGCTAAAATAATTGTATTACTAATTTCTATTGATTTATTGAAAGGAACAGTTAATGCTTAATTGATCAATACTAGGTAATATTAGATGAAATGCAACTTAGTAGCAAAGAGTATGCCTTATTTTGACATAAAGTGTGATATACAAAAAATTACTAAATATTTTCTTTTGCATACAAAATTTTATACAAACATACTATGGAAAGCAAAACTTTGCAATAAATTCAAAGACAATTTTAAAAACTAGCTATGTACACATTCTGACTCCCCACAAAGAATATAATCATCATGTACTGAAAACATATACTAATAAAAATAAAAATGGAAAAAGTTAAAAGCACAAACCCTAGAGTTGATGTACCTGATTTAGAATGCCCCTCCTGCTACTTATTAGGGTGAGATTTGGTAGAAGTTAACCCATCTAGAGGAGTATAACAATAGAGTTATGAGGATTGAGTTAAATATATTTACTTAAAATATTTTAAGGGCATTAGAGATAGCTGGAAAATTATACCAAATTGTTATCAGGGATTACCCATTGCGTGGGAAGTAAGCAGGAGCAATGAACCCGGGCGTTTGCCTTTCTTCTTCTTGTGTGTGTGGTACCAAGGATCAAACGCAGGACCTTGCACTTGGCAGGCAGGCACTTACTCCCCTGAGCTACATCCCCAGCCCTGCATTTGTTTTCCTTAACGCACATATCTTTGCATTTTGTTTTAGAATGTACTTTTATTTACTTATTTTAAAAATACAGATGTACAGGAAGTTGCACACTACATAAATCATAAGTCAGGAAGAACAGAATCAAAGCCCCAATTCGGTTACTTCTTCTTCTCCATATTCCTTTGTAGGAGTCCCAGTCCCTGATTAAATAAAAGAGAATTCAATACCTCTCTTCTGATTATTCATATGCTCTCTTAAAACCATAAGATTTCAAGGACCAAAACAGTATTAGGCATAGCTGGGATAAAAATTTTACTGTTATGGTTTTGTTTTAAGTATGTGCAGAATACAATGACGAAAAATGAACTTCACTTATGCCTACCTTTGCATCAGTGCTCTGGATTAAAGCTCTCCTCTGTCACTAAGGGTACAACTTTTGCAGTGATGCTTACTATATTTTGAGAGAAGTAAAACTGAAATTGTTTTATATGAAATGAAGAGAATTCAGTTTTGCCAATACAAGGACTCTTGCTCAAGCACCTTCCTTTAAAAGTAGGTAAGATCTACGGGGTAACAGCAGAAGTGGAGGTGGAAGAAACTGCATGAAAGAAACTGAAAATCTGAAAGAAAATTCTCCTGTTTGTGGATTTAAGACTTCCATGGGAGCAAAAATAACTAATCCAAAATCAATAGTGAAGGGCAATCCAACAACCAAGATTTTGGAGAATTTAAAGGCAGAAACAGAACGAACTGTGCGGGCTCCAAAATTTTTATAAAGGAAGATTTAGGATATTTAGGGATGACAATCTGGTTGAAAGGGGAGGCCAAGAGATTTATCGCGAAGCTGTGTTTGCAGAGCAAGCACATGGTTTTTAATTGGATTTTTGTTTATTTTTAGTGGCTGATGGGGTGGGTTGGATGGAAGGGGTTGTATAATGGGGGTGGAGGGGAGGAGAACATAGTCTGCCTTCCCCAGCAACCTTTGGTTTTGCAAATGATGTGGAAGGTAGAGTAAAAATAATATCATAGTAATGTAAATCCTTTTGTTATTTTTTCATATACACTCACTACTATGTAGTAAAGAAAACTAAATGAAGCCAGTGGTACCAAGTTATCAAAAATGACTGAATATAAGGCAATTTTCCCTAAAATTTAGAGGAAAGGGAATCATTTGAAATTTAAATGATAATCAAATCTCTCCTGATAGAAGTGCGTATCATTATGCAACAAACGTTTGTGAAGAATTGACATCATCCATATAATACCTAAATCCAGAGGAGAGAGTTAGTGCAATAGGCACTAATTTCCCTGGTGGTATTTGCCAATCCCTGGTGGCCCATTCCCTGGGTTTAATGGGCCGAGCACATAGCAGGCACAAAACAAACTCTATAAGGTCACACCAACGAACACTACTTAAAGTTCATACCCCTGAAGTTTAAAGCAGAAAAAATCTACCCTGTAACAGGAAGCCCAGGAGATAATTGCCAATCTAGGCTTTACGTTTTTGCTAAATAGAAAAGATGAATGTCTCTCCTAAGAATTGGCAACTACAAGACTATGATTTTACATAGTTGAGGCCATTTCTGATGACTTCATGCTGGAAACATTTTAAATTTATATTATATTAGTAGTATCTAAATGCATCAAATGTAGGCAAGCACAAATACTCCATGAAAATCATTTCAAACCCAGGTGTTAGAAAATTTTAACGTTTCAAAGAACATCAAAAGCAAAATACCCACAAAAGGTGGCATAAACAGATACCCAAAGACTAAAGATCATAGATATTGGAATTATCACATGTATGCTATGTAATGTCTCTTTTATATATTTAAAGAAAATTTTATAGGTAAGAAAAGTATAACAAACTAATAAGTTTCTCTACAATCAATCAAGCAAATTTCAACTTCAAATTCTTAAAGTTAAAAATATAGTAACTTAAATAAGACACAAAGATATTTAAAAAAATTTTTGAGACAAGGTCTTTCTGTGTAGTCCAGGCTGAACTTGAACTCATCATCCTTCTGCTTCAAGCTCTCAAGGGCTGAGATTAAAGAAGTGTGCCACCACACTCAGTCTAGAAACTCAATTTCTAATTGAACTCACAGTGTAATAGTGGCCTAGGTATGGCCAAGAAGAGGTCAATATGCTATAAGATTGTTTAGAAGATACCATCCAGAATGTAGGAGAGACAAAGTAGTGAACAGAGTAAAAGAGTATCATGATATTTAATTGGAGTCTGAGAGAAGCTAATTTTGAGAACAGAGAGGGGCTGCATTCCAAAGAATCATGGCTGAGAATTATCTAGAATGGGTAATAGCAGAATCAGATTTGCATGCCTATAGATTCTCAACAGAATAAATGAGAAAAACAAATCTCCACTTAGATTTGCCTACACTGAAGGTGTAAAAATACTAATAATAGAAGGTATAGAATACTAATAATAGAAAAAAATGATGAAAATAGCCAAACAGATTCTACAGAAGCACAGCAAATAGGCTATCAGATGATTTCCCAACAATAACTGGAAATCCAAAGACAGTTAAAAATATTTTCACAGTGTTTAGTGTAGACCCACTTTTAACTCAAAATTGTATATCTAGTTAAATTAACTTCCAAAATTAATGCCTTAAAAAAGACATTTTGGGCATGAAAAATGTGTATTTTCAGACATTAATAATATATAAACTTTATAAACCTTCAGTGCTTGATTTTTTTTTTTTTGGCAGTATTAGGGATTAATCCTAGTACCTGCGCATTGAGCTACTTCCTCAGCCCTTTGTATTAGCTGATTTTTAAATTTTGAGACAAGGTCTCCCTAAGCTACTAAGTTTCCTAGGCAGGGCTCAAATGCACTTTTTTTTCTTTTTGAGACAAGGTCTTGCTATACAGTTCAGACTGGCCTTGAGCTCACTTTGTAGCCCAGGCTGATCTCTAACTCGCAACAGTCCTCCTGCCTCGGCCTCCTGAGTGTTATGATTATAGGCATGTGCCAGCACACCAGGCTGAAATGTACTTTTGAACCTCCTTCCTCAAACTCCCAGTGTTGGGACATACCATACCCAATGTCATCAGGATGGTTTTTAACAACCACCATGCCATGCCCAGATTAAGTATTCAATTGGATGAGTTTTGACAATTATATTTCAAACTCCAATCAATATATGGAACGTTACCATCTTATTAAAAAATTCTGTCATTCCCCTTCCTATTCAATCCCTGCTCCGCAACACACACCCCATACACCTGCTCCAGGCCAAATAGATTTGGATACTTTATCCATTGTAAATTAGCATTGTCAGTTTTAGAACTTCATATAAATAGAATCTCACTCATTCACACAGTTATGTACTCCTTTATGTAAGGCTACTTTCAGTTCACAGTTTTTGCATTAATTATATGTCACTCTTTGTTCAGTGTTAAAGTGTTTCGTTGTGTGAATATTCTACCCATTTTCCTAGTGATAGATACCTACTGGGGCTGTTTCTAGTTTGAAGCAATGATGAGGAAAAAAAATAATTTTTTTTATAAAGGTCCTTTTTGGACACTTATTATTTATAAGCTCAAATGAAACATTTACAAAAATAATTCTCTACTTTGCTACAGATCAAGTTTAAAATAACTCAATGAATCAATATCAAACATACATAGTCTCTGAATAGAGAACTGAAATGCAAACCAATAAAAAGATATTTTAAAATACATGTACATTTAAATATACGTCTAAATAATTGATAGGCAAAGGAGAAAATATAATGAAAATTACAAAATCTAAATGATTTTTTAAAACTGAATATTACAGGATCAGATGCAGCAAAAAATGCAGAAGAAAATTTATAGGCTTACATGTATGTGTTAATAAAAGAGAAAGAATGAAAAGAAGAGGCACCCAAATTAAGAAGTAAAATAAGCATTAACAGAATTAATACAGAAGATGGCGACCGGGTAAGCAGCAGAGAAACATCCTCTTGGAGGTTCACCACCCAAACACTGGATTATAGCAACATCGAAAGGACAAGAAGTAGAGAAGTAGATCCCCTGGCCCCAGGAAGTTACTGAGATGAGAGATGAGGCCATCAGAAAGAGCAAACTGGACCCCTCCCAGAGAAACGGCTCAGGAGGCTGCCATGGCACAGTTGGATATGTGGGCTGGACCAAAACCAGAATGGAGGGGGAGGCTGGAGAGGGAACAGTGTCAGTGAGGAAGTGCTGTGGATACCTGAGCGCTGACTCCAAGAATGGAGTGAGCGGCCGCAGAATGGTCACAGCCTTTTCCACTGGCTGTGCCAGCCTAGCAGCATTCAGTCCTGCCCCTAACTGGTGCCAGCCCACCCTGTGTGCCTTGCCCACCATGGCTGTAGCCCTCTTCCCCTTCACTCATTGCCTCAGTGTGTCCAGATGTCTGCAGGCCCCACAGCACCTCCCACTTCAGACTGGAGACCACGCCTTGCTCGCCCATGCAAGCTGGGAACCAGAGCCCAGCAACATGGAGCCAAATTTGGGCAGCGTGAGCCACAGGGTGCAGAGCTGCTGCCAGGCAGGCCCAGAGCCAACACCAGGGGTGGTTCCACCATGGCTTGCAGAGCTGCAGGATTCATGTGAAGCTGACACTGGGTGCAGCCCCATGTCGGGAGACAGGCAAGGCTGCCACAGACCGGGCAGTGATGCCGTCCGGTGCATGGAACCACCACAAGACCTGTGGGGCCATGGGTTTCCGCTGCACAGGGCTCATGGAAATGCCCCGGGCCCCAGAGTCCCACCCCCACCCTGGGATCCCTCTCCCTCGGCCACCACCCGGATGCTGGCCCTCCAAAATCCTAGGCATGCGATCTAGAAGAAGAGCAACAGCCACAGGTCAGCAAGAGCTGCCAGGTCAATGACATACTGGAAGGCTGAGGCTTGCTGCTAATATGAGCACTGAGAGAGATGCCATACTGCTTGCAAATGCGAACTTTGTATCAACCCATAGAGACAAGATACACAAAATACAGCAGTCCTGGAGATTCAGAGATGACAACATACTGTAAGGCCTGAAAAACTCCTCCAATTGTCTCCCAAAACTAATAACTAAACTTAGAACACAACCTGAACTACCTCAGTGAGCACGAGTGGGGAGACCTCACACTACTTATGTCCAGCATCAAAGGGTTCAAAATGAGAATTCAAATCCTCACAAGGAGCAAACAAGACTCCTGAAAAACAGCTCAGACAACTGCCATGGCGCAGTTAAAGGAAGAAGAGAAGGAGGAAGAGGGAGACTCCAGCCCACACACACCCTCGGCCCACTCCCTCATTCCTATGCTCACAGCGTCATCTTCGGAAGCCTGCGCTCATAGAAGCCTCCCAATTAGGCAACAGGAGAGTGAAGTTCCGAGAACTGGGCCAAAACTGAAGCAGGAAAAGCCCAGCCTGGAAGGCAGCGGAGAAACAGCAGAGAAGGATCCTTCCATAGTCCAGACACTGGACTATAACAACAACAGAATGACAAGAGGGAGAGAGGTGGGTCCCCTGCTACGAGGAAGGTTTAGAAATGAGAATCGATTCTGGGGGTGCTCTCTTCGGGCTACATGCGGATCCTGAGGTCTTGGACCAGGCCCCTGGGAGCGCCTCATTGGGTGGGAGCCTGGAGGTCTACTGGGCTGACCCCGCAGACTCAGCCAAGCCCATGGGAGCACCTCATAGGGGCAAGGCAGAGCCCAGTGGTCCCCAGGGGTAACCCTGGGGACTCAACTGGGCCCCAGGGAGTGCCTCATTGGGGTGGAGCCCGGTGGTGCTCTGGAACAGTCCAGAGAACTCGCCCAGGCCCTCAGGACCACCTCATTTCAGGCAGAACCCAGCGGTCTGTGGGGACAAGCCCGTGAACTGGTCCGGGTGCCTGGGAGTGCCTCATTGAGGTGGGGCCTGGCAATCCACGAGGGCAAACCCACAGACTGGACTAGATCCCCGAGGGCCTCAAGAGCTTATCATTTGGGCATGACAATAGTGTATTTGGTTCCCTGCCTATGTACCATCTTTGAGGATGGGTGCTTTTCCACCTAGTGCCATAGTAATTTGAGTACACCCATGTTTGTTAGAGCATAATTTGAAGCAGCCATGTGCCTTCCCAATGTAAAAGCC
This sequence comes from Dinomys branickii, assembly GCA_004027595.1. Taxonomy (NCBI): domain Eukaryota; kingdom Metazoa; phylum Chordata; class Mammalia; order Rodentia; family Dinomyidae; genus Dinomys; species Dinomys branickii. Next base: position 95,357 of record PVLD010002721.1, on the reverse strand, counting down.
CAAGGGAGTAAATAAACAAAAAAGTACAGTTATTGTCAAAGGGAAGACGATTGGGTAGGAGAACAATGGAGATGAGGGTGGAGAAAATTGTTTGATTAATCGAACTTAACATCATTTGTATGACTGAGTAACAGTAATGAAGACATCATTTTGTAATATAGCATCCATTTTTAATTGCCCAATATCTGCTCTATAATTCTGTGTTTCTTTTATCATTTATGCATTATACTGATTTATAACTGAGTAAGAAATGTGAAGATAACATTGTGTAATACAACTGCCATTGTTAATTCCCTACTATCTTCTGTATAATTGTGTATTTCCTTCATTGATTTTTGAGATAACTGAGTAACAAATATGAAGACAATATTATGTAAAGCAGCATTCATTCTCAATCCCCTACTATCTTCCCCATAATTTGTGTATTTCCTTATTGTTTTTGTTATTCAAGTTTATATTTTATCTTTAAAATAAAAAAGAATTAATGCAAAGAAAAAAGAAAAGCAATTGTAATAATAAGCACACAAATTAAGGCAATAGAAATAAACACTATACTAGTGAAGAAAACTAAAATGTAAAGCTGATACTTAAAAATAATTAGGAAAGTTGACAGACTTCTAGCAACTAAAGAGAAAGAATATATATTGTTAGCAATAAAAAGTGAGCATAATTAGTACAGAAATTAAAATCTTAAAGTAAAAATGAATAAAATTTTATAAAAATAAGCTTAAAATTTAAACAAATTCAATAAACTCCATATATAAACACATGTGAAATTTAACCCTAATCTAAGTATCCTTCCTAGACAAAGAACACACTTTGTCTCAAAACTTTTCTCTCTGTCCAAGCCACAAGTTTATTGGGTAGATCTCAGATTTTCAAGTTATTAAAGGGAGGGAATGGAAAATAAAACTCCAGATCCCAGAAATTGAAGAGTAAAATTTTTGAAGCTATTGCTTATCTCCTGAAGACAAAAACATTTTTTAATTTTGCACTTCAAGGGCTCAGACTGTGGGCATTAAAGCAGAGCTTGAGAGCAAATACCGTGTGAAAGCCCTGGGTGTCACAGCTGCATTAAAGTCTCTGATTGGATTAAGATGGCTCCTGGTACACCCCTTCCAAATCAAGAACTACGACTAAGGAAGAATACAAGAGAATTCAGATAAGCACAAGGGGCCCATACTTATGCTTGACGTTAGGTCTCCAAAAGAAAATAGTGTACTCCATTTTACACAATGGATGGAATCACTTTTTGAAAGTGTTGAGTGAATTTTGTTTACAAAACTGCCAATAGTCTGAATTAAAAGAAACTGACTGCTCATAACAGAAGAGACGAGGTTTTTAATAGAGCTGGATTGCGAACATTTTATTGGCAAGAAATAGAATGAAAAATTTCCTCTAAAGATATGACTGAGGAAAATGATGGAATATGAAGGAAGATTTTTTTAAGAAAAGGTAAGAGTCAAAGAAAATACTTGGTCAAGTAAAGGATCCTAGGAGCCATGACTAGAGACTAATTAAATACTTGCTATCCCCAGAGCAGGAGGCCTTGCTACGTTTTCCCAGAGAAATTTCAGAATCTCCATAAAGTAATAACAGTGATTACCTCCTGGTCTTCGCCTTTCCAGTGGATGGTGTTTGGGTTCCATTGAATCTGTTCTAGATTTAAGATGGGGAGAGCGAGCATTCAATTGACTGTTGTCTACTTAGGTTACTAAAAGGTAAGAGAATGGTGAGAGAGACAAATCCCTAGTGATGTACAATCTTTAGATCCTGGAGTTAGAACCTAACGCCACAGGTAAATGAGATTATTGGATATTTTGGTGAGCAGGCAGAAGGCAGAAAGTTTTTGTGACCAAGTGGGATGACTATGGTAGACTACAGCTTATTAAAAGTTGCTCATTCTCACTCTGTCACGCTTAAATTTTAAGTGTCAGGTCCTGGGCTCCTTGAGTTTGAGTTTAGTCATGAGATTTACTTTGGCCAAGGAGAGGATGTGATGCTGGCCACATTTGGGATGTCTCTTGGCTCTTATGTGCTCACCTTGGGTCATGCAAACTGCATATGCCAAATGTGAGCACTTTTTTAAGCCTGGATTCTAGAAAGAAAGAGAGCATGGGGAAGATCCCAGTTATTCCCAGGCAAGAAAATCAGAATTATAACATAGCACGTAACTACCAAAAAACAAGTAAACCTTCAAATCATTGAGAAACTGGAGTTGTTACTGTAGCAATGCCTGAATAAAATGCTTCTGAACTTGAGATGAACATAAGCTTATCATCTATTAAAACCAAGAAAGAAAACTGTGTAGATCATCTCACTCACAAACATCTATTCAAAAATTGCCAATCTAAGCAAAATATTATCAAACTAAATTTAGCATTATATTAAAGAGATACATCATACCTCATGATTAAGTTTGGTTTGTTCCAGGAACATGAAGTCGGTTCAAAAGTAGAAAATATGTTAACATAACATCATATTAAAAGAATAGAGAATAAAAATCATATGATCTCCATAAATGTAGAATACTTATTTAATAATTACACAAAGATTGTAAAAAGATAAGAATAAGGTTCAGGATGAAGAAAATATAGTCTACTTTATAGATACTAAACTAAAGAGTCAGTTAAGTAAAAGGAAGAATAGTGTGTTCTTTCTAATTCTTATCTATTTTTTCTATACTGTATGCTAAGAGTGTATACATTAAAAAATGCAAGAAATCTTCAAAAACTAAGTTAAGCTTTAAGAGATTAAGCAAGTTTGCTAAATAAAATATTAACAAACAAAAATCTTTTGCATTTTATATGCTAATAAGAAATAGAAAATATAATATGAAATAGATACAATTTAAGATCTCAACAAAAATGTAAGGTACAAAGAAATAAATTGAATACAATATGTATAGACTTTTATGTAGGTCTGATTCAAAATTTGAAAACCATAAAGGAAATCATGTTTACATAAAGGAAGATTATATTTTAAAGATGACAGTTTGCCACAAGTTAATTTCTATATTCAGCATAGTTTTAAGTGAGACCTCCAGAAGGTTTTTTGTAGAACTTGGCAAGTGAATCAAATATTTATAAGGAATGGCAAATGGCCAATAATAATCAAGAAACTACTAGAGAAATCAGTTCTACCAGATAACAAAACTCTTGATAATGTTCTAGTGATGATGATCATGCAGTGGTGGTGCATAGATAGATAACTGAATAAAAGAATGCCCACACACTGACTCTACACACACAGAGATCTAATCTTTGACAGAACTGCATCATATATCAGGGGGAAGAACAAATTATTCACCCATTCCACGATAACTGGCTGTCTATCAGAATACACCTTACCTCATCACAATGGCAGTTCCAATTGGCTTACTATAAAAAGCAAAGTGTTACAACTTTTATGTGAAATATACTCATAATTTGGTGTAAAAATGATTTTAAATATAATAAGTGCAAACTCTAAAAAAGGAGCAGCAAATTGTATAACATTAAAATTAAGAACTTTTGTTTATTAAAAAATATAATAGAGAATAAGAAAAGGCAACTTATTGAGTGAAATATAACAACACAAACTTACAAAATATTTGATTCATGTGTGTGCTTTTGCTAAAGAAAATTTATGTCTTTTCCATTAACATCCACAAAAGATCAATATCCTTAATAATCAAGAAAATGTACTTTAAAATCTGGGGATAATATTTCATGCCCACCAGATTAGTAATAATAATAATAACAGACTCCCAATACCAAATTTTAGCTGTAACATGAAGCAACGTTATCTCTTTTTTTGTTTGTTTGTTTTTTTTTTTTGTTTTTTTTTTGCGGTACTGGGGATCGAACTCAGGACCCTGCGCTTGCTAGGCAGGTGCTTATTCCACTGAACTAAATCCCCAGCCCGCAACGTTATCTCTTATACACCACTGGCTGGACGCAACTACTTTGAAAACCCATCATAATAACCTCCAACACTGAAGACATTCTTTATCTATGACCTAGCAATTGCACCCCCAGACAAGTACCCCCAAAAACTTACACAAACACTCCAGGTGACATCATTTATAATAACAAAAAATTAGAAATTATATGTTTGTCTATTGATAGTAAAATGCATAAAGAAATTATAGTACATTCATTAAGTGGCATAGTATATTGTAGTGCAAATGCATAAAAATTTGCCTGCACATATCAGTGTGAATGAGTCTTAAAAGCCAATGTTGGTCAACAACAGCAAGCCATAGAAGAACCTGTTCTTCATAAATCCATTTATATAAGATCTTGAAATTGACAAACTGAAAGCATAGTGTTTGGTGATACATATATACAGAGTAAATATTTTAGAGAAGAATGAGAGTATGATTTACAGGGGCTCAGAAGCATCTTACTTTTGGAAGGGTGCAAGGAGGTACCCATATGGAGAGGTACGGAGATCGTCCTAATTCTTACTCTCAGTCTGTGCAAGAACAGCCATTTTATTATTATTTGTTACTAGTCTTTAAGTTGTTGTACTTATATATTTTACATGAATATTATATATATATATGTGTGTGTATATATATATATATATATATATATATATATATATATAGTATGCTTTACTCGCATATTTTAAAAGTAAAAAGAAATGACTAGCTTGTAGAAATCACAAAGCATTTCAGTTGTGCAAATGAGGAAAACCATCTCTTGCAATGTGGTCCAAGTAAGTATTTGCAGTTTGGGCTTTAAAAAAGATTTGGTGATAACACTCTACACAAATTAGAAAACTACTTCTCATTCTCATGGAGAGCTCTGAGACGGACATGATTTCTCATGACATAATGAGAACTAATTGTTCAAATTAAGTTACTAATTGTAGAATAAAAGTTACTGATTGCATTATTTAGGGTCCTTTTGGTTTTAAATCTTGTCTGAAACCTGGTTGTCTGAAGCAAAGGCGTAAAGTAGAGCTCCTTGGCTCTCTGTTCTTCAAGGCTGGCTGTGTCTAGTCTCAAAAAAACAAGTCTTCCAATAAGTTCCACTCTTTTTCTCAAGAATGACAGGTTTTTAGGCTTCAAACTTAATAAAAAGAATCCCAAATAACACGTAGTAATTTTACCTTGATCCAAATACCCTCACTTCTGTTCAACTCCATATGTCTGCTTTCCTGTTTCAGACCAATGTCCTCTATCAGGAAAGAAGTTTATTGAGGACTATTCTGAGGTCTCATATTTTGAAGCTTCACTGTAGAGAGAAAGGAAAACATTTTTCCTGGAAACAAAGTTCAGAGCTTTCAAAGAAGGCCTCTGGTTGGTCCAGCCTAAATCATGTGCCCATTCCTAGGCTAATCAACGGGAAGCAGAAAAAGGATCTGTAAGATGTGGCACCCAAGCCAAGCCGCAGTGACTGATGAGGGAAGGTTCCTTGCTGTCCCCTTCAGTTCCCAACTTAAATACACCTTCTCCTAAGTGCCTCTCCTAATTCACTCATCTGATGCAGGTTCTGTGCTTTCATTCTCTCTCACAGAACCTTCTTCAATTCTTTTGCAGTACTCACTACAATGTGTAACAATTTTGTATTTATTTATTTATTTATTTATTTACCTGATATTGGGGGCTGAATAATAGCACCCAAACGATGTCCAGGGCCTAATCTTCAGAACCTGAGAATATATTCCCCTTTATGGCCAAAAGGAATTCTGTACATATGATCAAGACTACTAGACTTTGAGATGGTTAGAACAGCCCACCCACTTGTTTCATACAATTTCTTAAAAGCAGAACACCTTTCTCTCCTGTAGTCAGGGACAGATGTGGTAAGGAAGGTCAGAAAAGGTCAGAAAAGTGAAACAGGAGAAGGACTTGGCCTTTACATCTGACTTTGAGGATGCAGAATTAGTTCATTGGCCAAGGAATGCACAGGGTCACTAAAGTGGGAGAAGGAAAGGAAATGGGTTTGCCTTTATTCCCTCATCTACCCCAAAGGAAGACATCGATTCTCTTATTCAAGAAGAAACACACCTTGATTTTAGCGCAGTGATATGGTGTTAGACTTCTGACCTACAACATGGTATGATAATAAACTTGTGTACTTGTTTTTTTTTTTTTTTTTTTTTTTTTTTTTTTTTTTGAGACTGGGTCTTGCTGTGCAGTTCAGGCTGGCCTTGAGCTCATGTTGTAGCCTGGGTTGGCCTCAAACTCACAACGATCCTCCTGCTTCAGCCTCCTAAGTTCTGAGATTACAGGCATGTGCCACCATACCCGGCCTACTTGCGTACTTTTAAACCACTACATGTTTGATAATTTGTTACAGCGGCAGTATGAAACCTATGCCTCTGGTTATTGCTTTACTAGAAATAATCTTTAAGAGAGAGGGCCTATGTCCTCCTTTTTCATTGCATCTTCAATTTGCAGCATAGTGCTTAGCAAATGTTTGTTGAGTAAGTAGAAAGCTAAGGGAATAAATGAAAGAACCACAACAACAGCAACCCCTGTGGCTGATTTCCAAAAGTTCAACTTCAAGTCTCCAAATGAAGTGTTCATTTCTCCACTATCAGAGTCACAAATGCAGAGAATCAAATAGAAAACGAAGCCACTGATCTCAAGTTTCTCTATATGGGTCTGAAGGGAAAACTTTAGCTGAGAGAATGTGAAAAATGAGCCCTCTTCTGCGAAGAGAGAAGAATTATGCTAAGCCAAGAGAACAATCAAAGATGTTAGCAAATCATAGCGCTGGGACAGCACTTACTCCCGATGGGAGCCTTTAGACTGGATGTGTTCTCAGTCAGATCACATTTTCTATCCTATTTCCAGAAAGATTCCTCTGTCAAAAGCTTAGTAAAATACTGGGTCATCCACATCAACTCCAAAATGGCTTCTTTTCTGGTGCTGTTAGAGTTTATGATTTACACCCATTAATGGGAACTACTAACTTTTCCAGAAGAAAAACGATGGCATATTCTGAGGAATATGTCCTTTTTCAGGCAATTTGTTTTTTGATGAGAAAGTTCAAATTACTCACCAGATAATGCAATCTGTCTCCTTGAATTCAGTAACAGGATACCTTTAGTATTCAGAACCAACGGGTTAAAAACTGGCAGTGCTCTTCCCTTGGAATAATAAAGTAAGAGTTGCACCAGAAAATAAGCAAATTCCTTCAAGGAAAAGGTTCAGCGATATCATCTGAGATGGACTCAGGACCATGAAAATGCTATGAAATATGTGCAGAAAGAAAGGATAGTAAAGGTGGTTTCTGGAAGGACAAGGAAATTGTCCTTGATTATTTTGATTTAAAAAGTTGTGTTCCTACTATACCATATCTTTAACCAAATTGTAGAGATCAGTGGGAAATTAGGTAGACCAATGGGGAGACAGGTAAATAGAGAAGCAAGAGCACAAATATAAATTCTTACTTAAGACATACACATGTGGGATAATTTTGCATGATAATCTGGCTAACAAGCGAAGCTTCAGGACGGAGAAGCCGTACCTCGTACCACAGACCAGAAGCATCTACTGGCTGTAAATTGTTATCCCCATTTGCACATGAACTCCACATCTGCACCTCAGCCTTTGCTCTCACTCTGTTTCCCTGCCCTCGCCATGTAGTCTTTCCTCTTTCTTCACGGTAACAGGAGGAAATTATTTGGATGGAAGTAAGTGGGCACAGGTGGTTCTACAGCACATACTAGCTCCCAGCATAACATCTGCTTCATATTCTTCAAAGCATCTTATTTTTACAACAGTCCTCTTTGTCTTTTCTTTTTTGTACTTTTAATGGATTTTTAAATTCGTAGTGTAAGTCCCTGGAAGAGAGAAAATGGAGCAGAGAACAAAGGAATGTCCAGCGTTTCATCAGACAACAACTTGCAGTTATGTCTGCTGGTCTATAACACTAAAGTGCTACACATTCTAGTTCAGCGCTATTCAACAGAGCTCTGGCCATGATTGAAATGTTCCACATATGGCCCAAGTCTGTCCAGTATGGTAGCCACTAGCCTCATGTGTCTACTGGGTGCTTCAAATGTGACTAATCTATTGACTCATTAAATTTTTAATTTTGTTTAAATAGCCACCTGTGGCTAGTAGCCACCACACTGGCAGTGCAGTGCTAGACACTTGAGCATTACAGTCCTTGTTTGCTTTTTCTCATACTTTGCATTGTACTCAGTGTACTTCCGAATACTAAAGTTTACGCCTCAAAAGAGGACATTAAATTTTCAAAGCATAATTATTCTCTCTTTCAAGTTAACTCTACCTTACTTCCTCTTTAACACGTTAACAGCTATATGATGCAGTCAATCCATATACCCCTCCCTCACCCTACCCCAAAATCAGGCATCACCGAGAAAGAGGTGTCGATCATTCCTATGTATGATGTTTGCTTTGGAAACAAAAATATAAGAAAATGATGGCTAGTCTTATAACATTTCAAAACGTAAATAGTAGAGGAAGTTTATGAATATAATTTGATGTGTACATGCTGAGTGATGAGCTGTAGCCCATTACAAAGTACTTTTGCAATCATAGTGCTTTGTCCAGGGTGAATTGTCTGATGACGTGCTAGCAGCAGAAAGCAAGGCAAAAGAAGATTGGACTTTTGGGTTTTTAAATTATTATTATTCATACAGATAGCATGGGAGATTTTTTTTTAAATTTGATTTTAAACAACTTCAGAGTTTCATGAAATGTTCATTTTATTCCCCACAAGATTATTTTTCTTCTCCTAAACCATGATTGGTCAAGTGAATGCTTAATCAATTACTTGCTTTTATTCCTAAGTAGAAGGCTAAAGATGGTGACATGCTCCTTGGAGTCCAACTGACCCAGAACTTCCCATCCAAAATTGTGACTTAATTTCTAAATTTAATATGCATAATTTATCAAATGTCTCCACTACCAAGAAGGACAGTTTCATGAGGAAAAAATGTTTTTTAGAGAGATATAAGAACTGGCATGTTGTTCCAGTGATCTCTTCCTATTGAACACCACCTTCCATAGCAAATAGCAACACGAAGGAAAACCCCAGTAGGAAGCACGGCAGGTATTACCCGTGATCCTGGACAGTTGGATCATAATCATAACATCCCTTTTTTCCCTGGGGAAGCAATTCTATGTAGGTGCACATGGTTTATTTTGGAGGCACAGGGACACTGGTATGCCAATAGGCAAGGAATATGGGGAATGAAAGGCAGCCAGTTGGAGTGAATTATTAAGCCAGCTACCACAGTAAGGGACTAAAGCTTAATCAGATTAGGTGGGACAAACTGTAAAATATTGGTCAAGGGACAGGGGATTAGGATATTTGTATCCCCGTATCTATTAGTCATTGGAAAAGAAATGTCCCAGAGAGAATGTTAATTGCAGATGTTTCACCTGGGCGCACTGCAGTTTACCAGCCCAAGGGTAGGGCTCTGAAAAGAGGCAGGTGGTGCCCATCAAGAGCAAGGCTGGCATGTACTGTTATGGCGATTTGTTCGGAGGGCATGTGGGCAGAGCATTGACAGAGCCTACTATAGAAATATTACATGAGATGAACTCTTTCTTAGGGTAAAAAATGATAATTTTATGAAGTTCATTTTAGTTATTGCAAATATTCCATTTCTAGCTGTAAGGAGAAATTTAAAATTTGGTATTCTATATTCAGCATGGGATTTAATAAATCGTAAATAATGACCTCCCTGTATTTGTAGTTGAAAAGGACTAGCTTTTGTGCCTAAACCTTGGTTGTTTTAGGAACATGATTTTTCCTCATTTGTCTAAAGTTTTCTTCACATGGAATAGCTTACATTTTTTAAATATGCCAGGTTTGAAGCCACTAATTATATGTCCTGCATAGAAAAGGCACAGAACTCCACGGAGCTCCACTTTGACTCTCCTAGATTGTTGAGATATATTAGGAAAAACGGAATAAAGACCATGGAGTTCTGATCTAAGTTATGTGTATATTTGATTTAATGTAGATAAAATATAAAACGACTAAACAGTAAAAGCCCACATGGCTTCATTCAGAAGGTGCAAAATTACAGTAGAATCTACCTGCAATAGATCACACTCAACAGAGAAGTTTCTCTCTCTCAAAGAAATTCAGGACGTTAGGCAGACATGGCAATGCATGCCTGTAATCCCAGCATTCTGGAAGACTGAGGCAGGAAAATTTCAAGTTTGAGAACCTGACAAACTCAGTGATTTAGGGAAAGTGTGTTTCCAAATAAAAAACCATTAAAGCATTGGGGATGTAGCTCAGTGTGAAAGCCCTAGGTTTAATCCCCAGTTCTGCAAAAACAAGCAACAACAAATCACACATAAGCGTACAGAAACATAACTTTATATAACATTTGAGGTAAAGAATGCAAATCAGATCACCCAAGTTCTACCCCTGAGGATAACAAAGATTAGGTGCAAGGCAGCTCCTTAGGGGGAGGCAATAGAGAGCAGGGATTCTGAGATAACCCGAGCTCAAGGGAGGTGAAGAGCACTCACAGAACCGCAGAACAGAAGGGACAGATGTGACTGAGTCACCAGGCAGAACCAAGATGAAGGACTACGAGACAAAATTAAGAGTGTGAATGAGCATGGCACAAGCGCACTGAAGGAAGAGCTGGGACACAGAAAGGAATGGATCAGAGTAATGACAAACAGGCAGAGAGAGTAGGAAGGGAAGAAGTAAGAAGGGTGTGTTCTGAGGAGAATGGGTCAGTGTGGCTCAGGGTCCCCTCTGGGAACGCTGGCAGCTATCAAGGCTCATACTCTCACCAAATCTCTCTAGCCAGAAGCTCTAGACTGGCACATGTGTAGACAGCACCTTAAAAGCTCTCTAAGCTTCTACTCATTACTTTTGGTTGGCATTTAGGACTTAATAGATGTTTGGGGGTTTCCTCATTTGGTTAGTAACTTTTATTTGTTGGCAAAAATATCACATGGTCATTATAGAAAGCTTAGAATATACAGCGAAAAAAAGCAAAAAAGAAAATTATAGTATCAAAAAATCTACCTTCTCAAAAATGCTTATGCCTGTTGTATAGTTTTAACAACCACAGCATAATATAACATATACTGTTTTGTAACTTTTTAACTCAATACTTCAGAAGGTAATTATACTTAATGTAGTTTTTGTACACTTGTGAGAAATATTTCCAAGACTGTAGTATTTGTGGACACAAATGTGTCACCTGCACCACTGCATTATGCAGAAAACATATGAGAGAGCAAAGTATTGCTTTGGTTTGGATCATCACTCTGTACACTCCTGATTTACCCAGCAGCATTCACTGTTACCACATCAACATTTCAGCAAATACCCCAGCAGAGCCCAGATTGCACACTCAAAGGAGAATGATTGCCAAGGGCTTAGTAAAAGGTGTAGTAGAGAAACTACCAGTCCCCAGGAGATGGTAACAACAGAGTTACCATCATTTCTAGCCTTGAAGAGAAACAGGGAGGGGGCAGTTACCAGAAGATGGAAGGAAAGTCATTCATAGGCGGCTACGGTGGCAGGAGCTGTGATCTGAGCCAAGAGAGCTAATCAGACCAAGGCAGCTCTTTAGAGAGGGAGCCAGGAGGAAAGGACCACCAATCCTACTCTTCTCTTCCTCTGACCTTCTGTCAGTGTTCCCTCTCATTCTTGCTGAACCCACCCAGATATCAGAGGTCAAGGAAATCCTTTGGTGTAGTCTGAATAGCCCAGCACTATGTATCAAAAATCAGAGAGAAGAAAAGGGAGAAAATCATGGAACCACATAGAAAATCGGGATTAGAGAATCACCTAAATAGCAGCAATAAGACATTATAAAACAAACTGTGGTGTTACAAAGAGTGAGTGTTCTCTGCAGCAGTAATAATGTGTGCTAGCCATGTAATTATGTCAGTTTCCTTTTGAGCTTTAGTATCTATACATAGTCACATTTGGCAGAAATTGGTATTATAAGGAGTGAATTTAAAGCCCAGAGGTAGAATATATTTCATTCAGACTACTGTGAATATTTTCTAAGTGCCTGTGGCAATACATTGCTACCTTCTGTGTTTAGGGAATTTTCTTTAGGCTGGTTCAGTGATGGTGTACTTTTAACCTCCTTTTGACAGTCAATATGCACATTTGATAACAGTGAAGAATATTTGAGTGCAGATGTTAGAAACAACTATGTTATGGCTTGTGTCTAGATTTCCCCCAAAGCCTCATGCAGTCATGGGAGGAGACTTTTCAGAGGTGGCTGAATCTAGAATGTGTAATGCTGGGATTAAAAGTGTGTGGTTAGTAAATCAGTCCACTAATTATTAATAAATCAGTCCACTAACTGTGAGTGCTATACTCACCTTAGGGCAGGTACCCTACATGCAATATAAGGGACAGAAAGAGTCTTGTTTCCTCTCTTGTTTGCTTTGCTACCTTCTGGCTGCCATGAACTATTCTTGTCTGTGAAAACACAATGCCTTGGAGCCAGCTGATTATGTACTGAAACCTCTACAAACTATGAGCTAACCGAACCTTTCCCCTTTTAATTTTGGGTGCCAGGTATTTTGTCTCAACAACAAGAGAAAAAGAAACTAAGACAAAATAGCTAGTAGACATAGGCATAAACTGATCATGCAGAATAAAGGGTCCAACTTCCTATTTCCCTTGACTCAATTGGATATGAATGAAATATACAGTGACTGCTTAAACTTGTTTTGCAAAATTTATTACAGTAAAAGACACACTGTCATTAATCACCCTCAAATTACTTATCTTCACTTCAAGTACATTTATGCCATTGTTCTTGAAACTTCCTGAAACAACTCTGAAAGTTCTTTCATGAGTGTCTTTAATTGTGCTGTCATGAGTATCTCAGTGTCCTGAATTCAAAACATTTACTTTTTGCACTCGTGTTGAGTTTGGGGGAGAACCAGAAGTTGCACAGGGCTAGATCCGGAGAACAAGGTGGATGAAGACACCGCCATGCTTTCATGACCTGCATTTTCACGAGATGGCAACTGGCAGTAACAGTCACCACATTTTTGACTACCCTTCGTAAAGATACTTTCCACAACTGCTTCACAAAGTGGCAAAAATCATGGGATAAAGCAGTTGAAATGAGAGAGGGCACTTCGAGTGGAGCTAATGCAATGTGTCCTTTACCACAATACATTTTTAAAAATTTAAGCATTCACAATCATGATGTGTATGTGGTTGCTTTCTTCCTCCTATTTAAAATTCTTGATCAACGTTAAAAGTGATATTCACAATTGTTAGCCATCTCTGGAAACTGGTATTTGTTCTGAATGGGGCTTGTTTGAGACACCTTCAACTGGCCTATTGGTTTTACTTTCACAAGAGGACAGAGAAGTCCTTGCAGGGAGTGTTTTTGGTGGTGAGGTGCTTCTATTTTCTTAGCCCAGGGAAATGTTGTGACACATATTAAGGTGCTGCTATTCTTGGGGCACTCCAAAAGTGAATTCACAGAATTATTTTTAAGAAACGTTATTACAAGAGAAGCAATCATAATAAGTATTTAAATAATGAATTGATACTTTCAAACATTATCTTTCAACTGATTCAAGTATCTTTCTCAGTTTGGGGCAAATTACTTGAAAAACAGCTTCTTAAGTGCATGTAGCGCATACCTACAGGCTATTGCGTATGTAGCATGAAAACTTTATGCCTGGTTTTGCCCCCTTTATGTACCTTTAAAGAAGCCCAAGAAATCATCAGTAATCTCTATTTTTGATCCATAGAGGTGGGGGGTTGGGAGAACGTGTTTAGGACCGTGGCCATTTTAAACTAAGAGGAAGCCAAATCACAGTCGTGCAGCAGATCCACTTTGAAATGTTGTCACACACACCTAACAAAATATTGTACTACTGACACAATCGCTGTATTCTGCACCGGTAATTAACCTTGTAAAGTTATTTTAAACAAGCCTCGTGCATATGTCATAAACCAAATGACAAATTAAATGTTCAGATATGATTGCAGAAGCTATTTTCCTTTTGGATTTAATTCTTTTCCAAGCAGAGCTTATGTTAAGTAGCATTTTTATAGCATCATAACGCTGGAAAGAACATTAAAGACTCCACATACCCTTTGTTTTTCTTTTTGTGTTCTTTGTTTTGGGGTAGATTCCAGGGTCATGGTATGAGTCATCCAAAGTCACATGGCTAGTTTGCAATAAAATCAGTGATAGGTACTTCTGACCTCGAGGTTAATACTCTTTTTTCTGGTCTTTTTCCTAGTGGATGAAGCATATGGCCCAACTCAGAAAAGGAAGTATTTGGCCTTTGAGGTTGAAAATAAGAATATGTATTTGCCTCTGAAAAATGCCCAAAATTCACCCCTGTTTTATTTCTTCTTTGCATTTTTATTTACTACCATGTCAACCATACCTTGTCTAGAAATGGTCTCAGTTTTCCAAAGTCACTAAAATGTTCTTTCATTCTTAACATACTCTGGCCTGTACTTCATACCTTCTTCCAGGTAAGAAAAACTGGAGGAATTTTACAATGACTGAGATTTTCTAAATCTCTTTACTCTGTAGCTTTGGCTTAAGGGCTTTATTATCTTGTGAAGGTACCTATCAGGCAGCCGGTACAGGCCAGTAACCTATTCCGGTGTTATTCAACAGGTTGTACATGGATATGAATGTCTAATAAATGTACCATAAAATAAATGTTCACCTTTTCTCCTGACCATAGTTGGCCACAAATAAGCCATATATGCACAGCCCAAGATTGGTGGAGACTGCTCAACCAAATAGAGTAATTCTATTTCTCTTTGTCATTATTTCTGAAATGGGGCAGTAGCTCACTATCCCCTTGACTTCTGCAAAGTATAAGTACACTTGATTTTATACTTACAGATATGTGTGCATCTATACACACACATTTCCTCAAATGAAAGTGACCATGTAAGAAACTCTCTTGTTATTTCTACCTTCTTCTCTGATGGTTACATTTTTTGTAATTCATCTATGTTGCCAAGGGGAGTGTGAGAGTGACAAGCACGGAAGGCAGATGCTGTCCTTGTCCCTCCCATACCCTCGAGCACTCACGTGGATACACACAGAAGGCTGCTTGCTGCAAACACCTGTGACTCTACCTGAGGGTTCCTTTCTGGTCATAAGACTCTAGTCAGCTCCTTTTCAGGCCAAGCCAGGCTCGTGGGAGAGTTAATATCCCTGGAAGCAACCCATAGCTGATCACATATGGGAACTTAGAGGAAGAATACTCCAGCTAATCCAGCCCAGAGCTGAGACAGTTCTGAAGCATGTTCTATATTGTTCCTTAAAGTGCTCCAATGGGACACAACTCCAGCCGCTTACGGTTTAAACTTAGTAACTCACTCATGGTCAGTTCCATTCCTTTCCTCCACCTGGTTCACCTCTTCCTAAATCCACGAATATTTACCAAGTCATCTTCAAAATAATCCACTGAACTTGAATCTTTGCCTCAGATCTAGCATCTAAAAAGACTGAAGCAGGCATAGCAGTTAGAAGTACAAGCTCTGGACTTCATTTCTGACTGTAGCTGCACCATATCCTACCTATACAACCAGGAGCAAGTTCCCAGAGCTTCTGTTGCCTGATCTTTAAAATGAGATCCAAATATTGAAAAGCTTAGTTGAGGGAATACTAAATACATAAAGTAAAACATTGTTCTAAGTGTCTTATATATATTGATTTGCTTGGTTCTCATGACTATTCCATGAAGCATGATATCATTCTACAGTAAGGTTGAACTTGCAGTTACTTGATAGATCAAACTAAGTGCTTTATCTCTACTCTGTCCCCATAGCCACACCAAACACAGAGCTATTGGATGAATAATAATAGCTTTTAAGTATAATAGCCAAAATTAAAAGAAAGAAAAAATCACAAAGGGGCTACAAAGGAGAAAGTTTCTAAAAGTCTAAATTTTTAAAGCCAGGTCATTATTCATCCAGGAAGTAACAGAGCTCACTTGGTGATAGGATATGTGGCCTTGAACTCACATAAATCAAGGACTTCTCAGAGATTAGGAATTAATTATTTGGTGAAAATTAAAACAAAATAAAAGACATTTGAAATTTTCCACTTGCTATCTCAGTAAGTAATTTGTCAGCTGCTCAGAAATTACAATGGGAAAAAAATTATCCAAAGTAGAATTGTGACCTCAAATATGTGGTATATGCAAGTGTGAGGTATAGATTTAGCTATCATAAATGGTGAAGGAATGCCAGAATGTATAATTGATACTAACATTTACCCTAAAAATGATAGTGGCTTCACCTTGACCTTCTTGATCCCTGGCACATCTCCTAAGTTTCTTTCCAGTCACTAAGCTGACCCTATACAGTGTGAGACTCCCTGAGACCGAGAGAGAAACAACTACTAAGAAAAAGAAAAATTGCCTAGAACACTCAGTAGTTTGTACAGGGCCTAGACAATGTTTTGGTTCTAACCAGCGGGGGAAGAAAGAAATTGAACACCCTAGGAATTCAGGAAAAATCCTAGAGTGTACAACTTGAGAATGGGCTTATACTCCCTCTCCCTCTTCTGATAGGTGAAAAATTAAGAAACTTGCTAACCTTCCATACTGAGTGATGGGACAAAGATTAGGCCAGGTGGTCTAAATCAAAATCTAAGTCTAGTAGATGGATGTATTTTTCCCCTCCCATCTCTGTAGGTTCAAATCTCAAGTGGACCTGAAGTTCCAGCTTAAATGCATCCTTTGTACCTCTTCCCTCTTACCTCTTTCTATAGTTTTAAGGCATCATGCTACTAAGATTAACAGTGATTAATACTGTTACAAGTGCTTTATATATTAACTTATATAGCAATCCAAACAGTTAAGTACTACTATTGTCTTCTTTCTAGAGATAAGTAAACTTACACAGAGCAAAGACAACTCTTTCTGCTCATATCCCAAATGTAGGCCACCTCTTCTCCAGTGGCATGTACCTTTTCCTGACTCGCTTTTACCCATTCCTGTGTGTTTTACTTTAGAACAAGGCTATTACAGGATAGATATGAAATAACCCCCAAAACGCATGCACTAAAGGCATGGTACCAGCTGGTGCACTTTTGGACAGTGGTCAGATCATACCTGTCTCATCGGTGCACTAACCCCTGATGTATTCCCAGTTGAATGGGCTCTTAGCAGGTGAGGCTAATATATATACTAACTCGTTTGATCCTTGCAAAATTCTCTGTGTTAGACACTATTGTTTTATATATTTATAGATGAAAAACTAAAGAACAGAGTGATTAAGTAATGTGCTCAAAGTAAAAAAGTCTGTAGTTGTTAGAGGCATGATTTTACCTATGGCAATCTAGCACTAGAAATTCTATTACCTCTAATAGGTATGGTTATATGACTATCATATCATGAATTTAAAAAGAAAAGCCACAGCTATACCAGGGTCCTGCCCTCTCATGCCCAAAACAACAACTGTCTCCTGATGAAATTCATCTCAGGAGTACCAGTGTATACTGCCCTGGCCCTTAATCATTCATATGACCTCTGACCACATGATTTGTTTCAGCCAATGGCATGGAAGTGGACACGACAACATGTCAGTATGTGCCTAGGCCTTATACTGTTTTCTGTTTCCACTGATTTCTCTTGCACTTGTGCCACTGCCATGAGAAAACTATGCCTTGGTGAACTACAAATCCAATAGTTATGAGAGATTCCTGCAACAGAAATAGACCCAAACTACAATGTGTAGCAAAGCCAAAGGCCATATGACCACAGAAACATGAATCTATGATTTTAAGTAACTAAGCTACAGGGTTTGTTACACAGCATTCTTGTAGCAATAGCTAACTGATACAGACTGGCACCAGGGTTGTAGCATCTATTTTAATATCAATGACTATTGCCTTTTTCCTGTCTAACAACAGCAACAACGATAACAAAAATCTGGGACATTTGTGGGGTCCAAAATAAGAGAATAAATGTCAAAATCAGGAAAGATACATTTAAGAGTTTTTCTTTTCTGCCATGTTGGCATTTCACTCACACATTAAAAGTCCCTGAAATATCGCTTGTTGGCTGTGCTGTCACGATTCATTCTATAGACATTTTGATGCACTTTATTACAAACTTTAAAATCATATTAGCAGCTGTTATTTTGTATCACAATGGATTAATAAGATGCATTTTCACAAATAAGACACATTTTCGATAGTTTTTAAAAAATTTCAGTGTGAAAATCTTATGCCAGGATTCCACATTTTAAATGACACATTTCCGAATAGCCTAAAGTGAAAATGCTCAAGTAATATGCCTATTTGTACTGTGCTTGAAACTATCAGTCCCCTAACAACCCAGGGAACGTGTAACCTTCCCACATACTGTGTTGTTTTCTATTGTAGCATATGACATTCAGAGGAAATATATCTCTCCTTTCCTGTTGCAGGGGAGTTGAATAAGTCACAATGAAGCAAAATAACAAAAATGAAATAAATATTTTCTCAGTCTTTATTTGCAATACTTGAATAGCGTTCGTTCATACATGAGAATAATCAGAAGCATGTTTATTCCCCTTCAGATATTAGAAAAATGGAATGTTCTATTGCCTTTTCATGTAGAATAATTAGGAAAGATAAGGATTTTTTTTTTCTTGGAGGCAATCCTGCTTCCTATGGTGTTGCTAAGGAATAAGGAATTTTCCTTCCAACTGATCTTAAAAGAGATATCTAAGATCTATATCGCCTGTTTATGGATTAGAGCTAACTTTATAGTTGTGTGTAAACTGTACATTTGAGTGCAGTAAGACACATCCCCTGTCTCACAATAAAAATATTATGGAACATTATGTTTCCATATAGTAATGGTACTCTTATTTTACTAGTAGAAAGGTACAGTACTAATTTAATTGACTAGCATAAAAGTCTCTCAAGTAAGATCAATACTTTATTTTCTCAATAGCTTTCACGAACAAAGATTTAATTCCACCTGCATTCCCCAGTTCCCAAGACAGTGCTAAGGGGAAGGTCTGCTGACCTCCTGCTCTCTGTGGTCCAGATGCAAAACCTGCCAAGCAATTACAGAATGTGAACAGAGGATCGCAACTCCATTGCACATTAGAATCGCCAGGGAAGCTTTTCAAAGACACCAATGCCCAAACTCCTCCTCAGATCAATTAAATCAGAATCTCTGGGGGTGGGTTTGGGGTATTATTATGTTTTTAAAGCTCCCCAGGTGATCCGATGTGCTGCCAGATTTGCCATCCGTAGACTCAGGGTTGGAATTTGAGGGGGACCAACAAACAGACTGGCTCACTTATTGTCTACCCTGCGTCCCCGCTCTGGTTGCTAAGTGTGGAAATTCCCCGCTCGGGGTCTACGCCAAGGGAGGTTTTCGTTGGTGGTGGTGGTCCTTGTCATGTATTTTTTCCCTGTGTACACCGTAGATCTTTATTGCCCTTGCGTCAGTGCTTCTGAGTGTAGAACTCCCATCAACCTCGGTGGGGGAGCTGCTCCTGGAACGAGTTTGGAATGCACAATTGAGAGCTCCTCGGTGCAGTTAGAGAGGGAATCTCGCCCTGAGCCTTCTACACACACCAGGGTTTAAGTTTCTTCCTTCCTTCCTTCCTTTACTTCCTTCACTTTAATTTTTCATTTTCAAGTCTGTGCCTTGGTATC
The DNA here is from genome assembly GCA_004027595.1 of Dinomys branickii. NCBI lineage: Eukaryota > Metazoa > Chordata > Mammalia > Rodentia > Dinomyidae > Dinomys > Dinomys branickii. The sequence goes on along the minus strand of PVLD010002721.1, from coordinate 75,776 downwards.
GTGAATTTTGACTTCAGAATGGCTCCTCTACTTTCTATAAACTTTGCACACCTTGCCATTTTCTGTGTAGGTCTCATTAAGGCCCACACAAGGGTAGCTTTTCTCCTGAGTAAAGAGAGAGAGAGAGAGAGAGAGAGAGAGAGAGACAGACCCAAATTCGCTGCCAGCCAGTTAGATCTTGTGTCAGTGAAAGCAATGCTTTAAATCTCTCATTCTTCCTCAGTGCGGTGGTCATACTGATCAAAAGAACTTTTTCTCTTTTTTATTATAAGACTATAAATCTGGGTGAGCTCCTTATTGTCAAATGACATCGCACAGATGTTTCATGATTACCCTGTAGTCTATGAGGAAAGCAGTATTTCATAGACAGGAAGGGGGATTGGGGAAAGTGCTATACACATTTCTCTAGTCTTCTATGGAGCGAGGTTTATTATGACAAGGCTTGAATAAGAAGCAGCCCATGCCATGAGTCACAGTTCTGCATTCTCCTGTCCTGCAAGGAAAGTACAGTGACACTACTCCATCAACCAAGCTAGGTAAACTAACAAGGGCCCTCTTTCCGCAGAAGCGTCACTAGAACATTGTCATGTCATAATGGAAAATGTGAAACATGGGTTGAGACAAGGCACCTAGTCTTACAATGCACAGTCCAAATCTGGCAGCCCTTAGATGAGAGAGGGTGCACCTAATCTAGCTACAAAAGTAGCTTTGAGTGCGAGAAGTTATGCACTGCCTCAACTGGTCCATAAATACATGTGATGTCATAAAATATATGTTTCCTCACTTTCTTATGAAAAAATAAATGAAATTTTTGATGGAGAATTTTTTATTTCCATCATTACCACTCCCTTTGAATATTCTTCAAACCCTTTAATCTGGAAAAAATCCAACATTTCACAACAGTTTTCATTATTGAGAATCCAAACTGCTGACTTTCTTTTCTTAAAGAAAAATGGATGTTTTCATGTAGAATCACATTGAGTTGATACATTGCCCCAAACTCTTGCCATTAAAACTGATGACAGAGTTCTCATTGGCATGGGATTAACTCCAGTGATTGGATCCCATAAAATCTGCCAGGAGATTCCACTGTGTTGAATGATTTATTTTTCTTTAATTAGTCATTTTAGGAGCTTGTTGCAAAAAAGATCGCTGAAGTATTTGAGGAAATGGGGAAGGTGGAATTCAGAACTTAGTTGAATATTATTGTAGTTCTCTTTTTTTGCTGCTGGTAACACAAAGTACTGTGTTATTTTTTCTGCTGCTAATTTCAAAGTTTGAGTGAGTTATGAAGGCATTTGTTTTGGGTCACAGTCCGGGTTTGAGGGATTGTGTCAAGGGATGGCCACGTCATTGGCAGAGTCAGGAGGCAGTGCTGGGTATTACCCAGAGAGAGACTGGGAGTGCACAAAGAAGGAACAGAGCCAAACTGGTTTTTATAGCACATAACCCCAGTAGAGGTATTTCCAAAGTAACCCACTACCTGATTAGTCCATTCAAGACCTCAGGGTCTTATCAACTCTTAAAAAGTTCCACTTGGCTTCCCTTCTTAATATCTCATACAAGTGTTAAATGTCAACATGAGTTTCAGGGGGCACTAACCATATTCAAACCAGAGCAAATACCTATTTCTTCACTATCTTCAGATGAATATCACATGTCAACAGTATCTAGTGTATCACTTTGTCATGGTTGATACATTGTGTCAACTGGGGGAGTCTAGAGATTTAGCTGAGTGAGTCAGCAGGAAGCCAGGGTGCTTACTTTGTACACATCCTGAGCCTGTGGAAGAAGAGGGCATGGAGATTATGTGAGAGCTACAAGCCCCCAGGGTGGGGGTAGGCTGTTTACAATGTGAGGGAAAGAAAGAGGCCGCTTGCAGCCATTCCTCCCTTTTGCTGGTTGTTTTTGCTGTGCTCTGCTGCCCTGAACAGTTTGCCCTTTGCCATGTGCCACTCTGCCTCAGAACCAGCCAAGTATGGACTGAGACCTCCACAAACTGTAAGCTAAACAAACCTTTCCTTTCTTCATTTTGAGCATTGGGTATTTTGTCTCAGCCACGAGGAAAAAGTAACCAAGACACACTTCAAAAAGAAACCCTGGAAAAGGTAATTAGCATTTAAAAATTAATATAAAAGCCTCTGTATTTCCACTGTTATTTTTTTCTGCCTGAATCTAAAAAGGAATGGATAGTGACCAATTTGTTTGGGCTGGTAAAACACTGATTCTAGACACAAGGTTGATGTAGAAAGTTTCTAATAATAAAAGAAAAGGGAGTCAAATTGCTGAGAACCACTGAGATTTTCCCTTTATTTGTTGTTCTTTAGTTCAGTACTATTTGAAATAGAGAAGACATTTGAAAAGTCATAAATTTTTGCTTTGAATTATTTAGCAAAACAAGGCAAAAAGACAGGTCCATCTCCTTTCTTATATCTGATATATCACTGTTCTCCCAGCAAACAATATGGGAGACTCATGATGGAAAATTTTAAAATTCATATTTACATTTGGCTATAAGATTTCCTTACTCTGATCAGCTTTCAGAAATGGAAAGGTTGTGATAAAAGGCTTGAAAAAACACTTACAGGAAATCTGTGGAAAAGTTACCTCCAGGATTATGTTTTTAAAGGGCCCCCAAACAAGTACATAAAACATAGATGAATATGCTAGTGCATGTGCACAGTTTGTTCAGAGAAAACCAGCATGGTGTGTCTGTCTCAAAAGCCAGCCCCTCCAGTCGGAACACAAAGCTTTGCACAAATAGGGAGTGAAAGGTAGTGACCGGGAAGAATGAAGGGGAATGATGTCATTGGGCAAATGTAAGTCTACTGCAAAATCCCACATGTAGAGTTTGGCAGAAGGCTGGGAAGAGGTACCTAAGTAAGCAATGAGTAATGAAAGGACAGCTGTGTTTATATTAAAATAAATCAGTTGCAATGTTTAGGTATCAAAATACTAAATTAAAAATGGGGCCTGAAAAATTCCCCAAGCTGGGCACGGTGGTGCACACCTGTAGTCCCAGTACTCCAGAGGCTGAGGCAGGAGGATTGCCATGCGTGTTCAAGGCCAGCCTGAACTACGTAGCAAGACCCTGTCTCAAGAAGACAAAAGACAAAACAAGCAAACAGAAAAGGAATCCCTCCAAACATTTACTCAAACATTGGCTTGTGGCTTTCTTACGAAAATGGCTAAGTGGCTTTAGATGCACAAGGTGACACAGGGACAGGGATGAAGAAATAGAAATGAATATGAACAAAGAAAAAACTCCAAGCTTAGACTGTGCATAATTAGGAATAGAGAATTTATATGTATTTGAATAAGAGAATAAAGAGGCTGGTTGGGGCCATTTCTCATGTGTGAATGCGGTAAGTGCCTAGCCCAGGTGTATTCTCCCAACACTGCAGGCTGCCTCCATCAAGGCACTGTCAAAAAGGAGTGAATACGTTTCCTGGAGGTTCTGAAGGGCTAAGCCTGGAACAATCCCACAAATCTGTGGTTTTGTCTTTCAAATGAATGTAAATTATATATTCTAATATCAATTTTACCCAGACTTAGCCATACAGCTTTTCCTTCCAACATAGAATGGCCCAGGTCAATACTCTTTGTTAGTGGTATAACTTTGCAAATCCTTTAGTCCACAGGATAATCCTGAGCTCACAGAATCTGGCCTGGAGATGGGGGAAGAGGAACTGGGTTTCCAGCTATTAATGAGCCTTGTGAGGTGTGGTGGGGCACACCTGTAATCCAAGCACTCAAGAGGCTAAGGCAGGAGGATCACTGTGAGTTTGAAGCCAGTCTGGGCTACATAGTGAGTTCAAGGCCCACCCAAACTACATGGAAAGACCCTGTCTCAGAAATAACAAAACAATAATAACGAACCTTGGCCTAAAGGGAAAACTGAAAAACAAAAGCATCAACAGCTAGAGAAGCAAAGAGGTTTGGGATGCCGTGAACGTTTCACCCTAAGTTCTGGGCCACCATAGACAGGACATGAGTATGCTAAAGCAAGTCAGTGCCCGAGAAAGAACGGGGTGAGTAAACCTAAGCACGCCCATGAAGAGAGTGCAGTGTTAACAGATTAACATTTCTAATCCAGCGCTTTCTTCCAGTCTCCACTCCTGATACCACACAGTCTAGCTACCAGACTGTAGGCTCCATTGGAATCCACGGTGAGCGTGTCAAAACACAAGTGCTTGGGCCCTACCCCCAGGGTTTCTGATTCACTGGGTCTGGCATGGAGCCAGGGAGGGGGGTGAGGAATAGATGAATAAATTTTTCTAATAGCAACATTTACAAAAGTAAAACTAAATAGTAGAAATTATATTTTTATTCACCTAGTCTTTCAAAAGTACTTTTATTCCAATATATAACCAATGTAACACATTATGAGATAATTTATATTTTTACACCTAGTCTTTTGAACCTGATGTGTATTTTAGACTTATAGCTTGTCACTGGGCACATATCAAATGTTCAGCAGTCACTTGTTCAACAGCCATAGTCAGTGGCTACCACCCCGAGCTTAACTGCACCAGACACCCTGTGAGCCAGAGAATAAGGAGAAATGAGGCCTGCTTTCTGCCAGGCACGACCGGTTCTCTGTTCCCTTCAACCAGCACAAGGCTGCTTCACAAAGTGTGAGCTTAGTGCAGTCAGCAAATTTCACTATCTGAAGGCTCTTAACATCACTGATTTAAATATATGATATGTGTGGAGATCCTGATGGTTTCTACCTGCAAAACAGGAATAACACTTAGCTGTTAATGACACCTAAGTGTCAAACAGCAAACTCCCAGCATGACAGCTGTAGCTGATCCTATGTCCTCTTTATTTTCTTTCTTCTTCCTTTCCTTTTTGTTTTTTTTTTTGGGGGGGGGATTGATCTCTAAAAGTTATCTTAAGATTACATTTATTTTATTCTTAAATATGATACATAGTGTATATGTCAGAAAGTAGGGAGTGGAGGGAAGATTCCTTTTTTGTTTTGTTTTGTCTTGTTTGAACCAGGAATTGAATTCATGACCTCAGGCTTGCCAGGCAAACGCATATGCCACTAAGCTATATCCCCGGCGATATAGTCTGTTCTTATAACTAACACATCAACTGGGAAAAATGTGCCAGGGAAAAACAAAAAGTCCTAATGCAGCAGAGGAGAAGGAAAAACATCCTTACTGCAGTCCCACATTGCCTACCTTGCAAGTGCTTCTTGCTGTGTAGATATACTGCCCGAAGCGGAGACCACCTCAGGTCAGAAACTACCACATTGGTGAGTGACACTGAGAGAAGTGGTTGAAATCTGCCTTGAAAAACAAGAAATGAAAATATGAATTAGGCAGCATGCTAAAGGATTGGTTTCTGTTGCTGGGGGTGGGGTGGAAGCTACCCTCCCTAGTTGGCAGGCAGCTGGGCTGTGCAGTGCTGCAGGGTCTGGATGACACAACCGAGAACTGCTCCATCACCACATTCACAACAAAACTAATGAATTGCCAGAGTTTGGGGGGATCTTAGGAGGGTCAGTGTGTCTTGCTGTTCTTCCATGAAAGAGCAAAAAGTGCTGGCCATTTGTGCTTGCCTACCCGGTTTTAAACCACATTGATGAATAATCTCACAGAGCATCCTCAAAGGAAGTCGAAAGCATGGGTGTGTCTATATAACCTAAGCCAAAATGGACCAGGCAGAAAATGTTTTGCCACCTGAATGAGCTGCTAGGTGGCTCAGCTGGCTCCAGAAGGCACAACCAGGACCAATGGGCAGAAGCTACTGGAAGCAATTCTCAATCCATTATTTGGAAAGGTCTTCTAAAAATGGAGTCCACTTCTGCACTGCTGGTGGAATTGCAGACTGGTAAAACCACTGTGGAGAGCAGTTTGGAGATTCCTCAGAAAACTAGGTCTAGAGGTTCCATCCAAACCAGCTATTCCCCTTCTGGGTATTTTTCCAAAAGATCTGAAAACATCATATCACTGTGATATATGTGCACCCATGTTTATGGCCGTGCACTTTGTAATAGCTAAATTATGGAAGCAACCCAAATGTCTGCCCACAGAGGACTGGATAAAAAAATTGTGGCATTTTTATATAATGGAATATTACTCAGCTATAAAGAGGGACAGATTTGGGGCTTTTGTAGGCAAATGGTCACAATTAGACACCATACTCGTAAGTGAAATAAATCAGAGGTACATATGCAAGCAACGTATTGTGTCACTGGTGTAAGAACCTGAAAGTGGGAATATAAATTAGGAGGTGTAAAGGGAATCTGCTCAAAAGTAAAGAACAGATGGGATGAGGGAAAGGAAAAAAGAAGAAAGGGGCAAATACGTATGTGTGTGTGTATGTATGTATGTATGTATGTACGTATGTGCAGGATGGCTGACATGGCTCCACTATTGTCTCATGTCGCCTTATGGTAAGCAATAGCTGATGACTGGTTGTTCGATCAATCTTGTATGTCTATATGCGTTTTCCTGAGCATACACTTTGAAATTATCAATATGTAATGCAACAACCATTGTTAATCCCGTCACTTTGTCTATAATTCAATTTTGATTGGACTGTTTTTGTGCCACTCTGTGTCTCTTTGTTAATGTTTTCCTCTTTTTTTTGTTGTTGTTCTTTTTCTTTTATACTTTAGAAAATAAAAAAATTCAAGTCCAACAGTGGTATGGATTCTGGGAGAACAGAGCTTCAAATCAATGAGTCTGACCGAGCAGGGACTGTGTGATCACTTCTCAGGCAAGCTGCACTGAAAAGTCCTAGATGCTGCAAAGCCCTTTCAGTGAGCAACCACTAAGAAACTCTCAGTGCTCAGCACTAGAATCACAGAAACGAAGAAGATGCAGCCTCAGGCCTCAGAGAACTCCAAGGTTTACGATTCTACCCATTGTTGATCTCTATAATCACAGAGCTAGGGTTTAAATTAGGTGGATTTAAAGAAATTTGTCCCATGCCAGGCCCCAGACTCGTATGGCAGCCTGCTCCAATAAAACAGTGAAAGCAGTTAAAACACTACAGATGATTCAAGGTTTAGGTCATGCTGATCTTCCCTTTCAGAACCTCCTCCTCTCCCGCTTTGATTAATCTATTATCTTTTAGGTACCAAGCAGGGCCTTGTTATCCCCAAAGTCCTCTCTGACAGACGGAACTGAACTGATGTTCTCTCTGTTCTTGGAATCCCTATTACACACCCAGTTAACACCATGATGTTCCGATCATTCTGTGTGTTTTTGTTGTTTCAGTAAGATTACAAAGTTCTCAAAGGCAAATATAGTCTGCATTTTCTGTATCCAGAGCTATGGCAGTTCTAGGTTTATTGAATGAACAGTGAAAACATATGTATTGAATGAACTGAAATCTAAGAGTATTAAGCATGTTTACAAATCAGTATATTAAAAATTTATGATCCCAATCAAGAAAGCCAATAGGAAAATTACTTCTTGGTACATAGGAAACTAGAATAAAGATGGGATGACACAGAAAATCAGGTGTCCATGATATAGGAGTTCAAGTATTTATTAAATTACTAAATTAACTCATATTTGAAACTAATACATAAATTAACTAGCATGAGGCACTCTATACATAACTGATTTGTGTTGTACATGTTCAGCATAAAAGGTTTTACTGGATAATTTGATTTTTAAAAAAGAGTCCCTAATCTTTTTCCTTTCCTTATTTAATGCTTATTTAATATTCATATTAGAAGAATCTAGGTCTCACTATGCCTACAATGAGAATGCTTCCAGGGTGTTCTGCCTTCGATCTTTCTGACACCTCCAGGAATATTTACACAGACCAGTGGTCCACAACTTGATTACTATCTTTGTCTTCAAGAGAGAAATTTAAAACCTTTGCTCAGTTACCTCCTGCCATCTTTTAACTTTTAGTTACCGGGCCACACTCAGTGTCAGTTTTATTTCCAGCAGGACAATCTGAAGTGACTTTAAAAAGCCCTTCCTCTGACACCAGCAATCATGAAAATGACCCAGTCTCCATTTCTATCACAGCCCTCAAGTTCAAGGATGAGGGTTAGAAATCTCTTCTGTGGAGCAATGCTAAACTGTAAACTCAAGCTGCCATAGGCCTGGACTCCCTTGCTAAAGCCCATTACTTACACACTTTTCTTCTGTGAACACACACATACCATGCTAAGGCATCACAGTTATCATATTTAATGATTATTATATTAAAAACATGATCATTGATAGTATTTTTGATCTTCACAAGAAGTCTCTGAGGTGGAGTCTACTGAAAACTGTTTCGAGGTGACAAAACTGAGGCACATAAAGGAAAAGCAACTCTCCCAATATCCCACAGCTGGGAATTGCAGAGCCAAGATGTAAACAAAGCAATATGATTCTAGAACATTCTGTTCCATTCCCAGAAATTCCCACCATCTCCACCCCTGGTTTCCACATCTGAAACAGAACAAAAAGCTACCACACAACTGATGAAGAACTACTGACTGGTCCAAGGTCAATGAGAGATGGTGAGAAATTAGATCATGTGGCATTTGTGTGAATTAACATTTGTAATGGGCAACATATGGTGATTTGTGCTGATTTTTTGGCAGAGGCCTGGCAGAGAATACTCAGAGGACCCTGTCTCTCCAGGATATTCTTGGATGCACTCTGGAGAATCTAGTGTACTACAAGCCACATAAGGATCTTTCTTATCCATTTTCCATATTAGCAATCAGTACGCTTCCTTATCAAACCTTAAATTCCCTTTGTAAAGGAGCCAGCTCTGTCTTTGTTGCCTGGGTAAGAGGGTAAGAGGCTGCTCTCATTTTAGCCTCATGTTCCAATGTTTTCTGGGATGTGTTTTTTTTCAGATGTCAGAATTATGGAAACCATTCTAAATGAACTTCTGGTAGTTTGGAGCAGGTCTGGAGACCATACATAACAGAAATAGCTGCAATATCCTATAATATCTATTTGAGCTAGAGAATATATTTTGAAGCTGAAGCTTATGTATCTTCTGTGCCATCTCGCAATTAAAAATAGAAAGTAATTATGTAGTTCCAAAATGTGGACGAAACAAAAATTACTGTAATATTTCCCAGTAAGACTAAAAAAGTACCAAAGCTGCCCTGATTCTATTGATTTTAATGCTTTTACCTCCCCTACCAAAGAGGAGAGAATTTGTCATTTTGTAAAATACCATCTGATGCATCTTGAACTTCAATGAATCTAAAGCTTAATTCTATGTGACATCTCTGGTGGTGTGTTATACTTTTGCAAAAATAAATCCCTTTGATTAAAATTTCACACCTAGCTGAGGACCATGAAACACTGATTACCTGGTCCAGTTCTAGTCCAACATTGCCAAAAGGTTTACAAACCTCAGTACAACTTGAGGGGAACTTGGCCTAGACTTCAAGTTAGTAGCATCATTCAAAGCCCAAGGCATTTGCCAGGTGGCCTGTTCCCTGCCCTGTGTCAGCAGCTCTAAATTAGGCACATGGTCTTTAAACCAGCCATGAAAATGATTGGCCCATATAGCCAGAGCCCAAAGGAAATTGGAGCAGGTTGGTTACGACTAAGGCTGTGGACATAATGGAAGTTCAACATTCTGCCCCCCTGGCATTCTCCATGGGTTTGAGGAGAGAAAGCACAGCTTCTCTGAAAGCAGTTGTTCAAGTTCCTGTGACATTGAAAGAAGTAGAAATAGTTGCAAATGCCCAGATTTGCAAATGCTGGTGTTATAAAATAGAAGTGGGGCAATCTTCAGGCTAATGCTATTAGGAAATTGTTTGTAAAGCCTGGGGCTTAAACATTCCCAGCTCCATAACTAGCTACTGCTTTAAAAAGGACATTAGGTTCACATTTGCATCTTCAAAATAAAGATTTTATGTCACAAGTTCAGCCCTCTGGACAGCATGAAATTATAAGGAATGTTGTCTGTGTTACACCAATTGTCCACGAATCCTGCATTTTGTCTTTGATGGTGGTTTGTGGCTCAGGCCCTGGGTGACCTCATCCCCCAAAGATTAGGCATATGTGTTTAAAGTATTACCCATAGGTTTACACCCTTCTCAGGGCAATTAATGTTTTCTGCTTGTATTACCTTGCTTACACTATCTAAATACTTTGTAAAATAGTATTTTCTCATGTTTATTCTTCAACACTTGCTAGCTTCAAGGAGGTTCATTACTTCTAACTACTAAAGTTGGAGAACAAGTTCTGTGTTCACCTCTTTTGATTAGATGAATGTTAATCACTTCCAAGCCCAGATTCTGGTGGCAATGTGAAAGATGAAATGTGGCAAGACCGAAAGTAAGAAACTCTCAAGGACACCCCAGAAGTGACCCAGGAAAAACATGGAGAGGGGTTGAACTGAGAAAAGGGCATGGGTTTGAAAGAAAGCAGGTGGTCCAGATATTACACCCCTAAAATACTGGGAAATCATCCAATTACCTGAAAGTAGAACCAAATTCTTTCAAAACCACTTAGAACTATTTAGAGATCCTTAGTAGAAATGACAAACATGGAAGAAATAGCAATGAAAGGAACAAACAAGTGGAATGTGGGACAGAAAGCCTGCTGGGGCTGGGGGGATCTAGCATTTGGCAACCATGTGAAAAGATGTGGTAGAACCCCAAGCAAACGGCAGGGGCTCATTTCAAAATATCTGGAATGTCCTGGTCTGAACAAGAATACAACCAAAGCAGGAGCATATAAAATTTAAATGAAAAGATGTGAAACAGTGTAAGGATCCAGGGTCAAGGCTACACTAGTCTTGGAGTGTAAGTATTGGACGCTGTAATAGGGCTCAGCCAGGCTTCCTATGAATTAGGGACGCATCTGACCATCTGACAGATGCATGGAGGTGTAACCCATACAAGTCCCAAAAAGGAATAGGGGGGGGGGAGCGACTGATGACTTTAAAATTAGAAAAACTAAATTTGAGCTTATTATGCCCAAGAGGAATATAGCCTGATGCACAATTTATGCAAATTGATAAAGCTGATTACACAAATTAGCCAAGGCTTTGGCTTGTTTTTTTCTCTGGTCAATAAGTCCCCCCACTCCCTGCACCCTTTTCAGTCTATTACTATTGGCATGTACAGCAAACCCTCTTGGTGGTGGTCAATCATTTGAGAACCCTGATTGGAAATAGTTTCTTATTTCAGGCATTAGGCTTGGACTTGTAAGACATGGGAAAAGCAAGACAGATCACAGCTGGTTCTCCTGTGAGAATGACCATTACTTCCCATAGCCCAAGACCACCCCTCGGGAGGATTTTCATTCAGATAATCTTCACCCAAACCCCACCCAGGTTTCACTCAGCAGAATGAAAACATATTTGTGAAGTATTAATATGCATCTCAGCCAATCCTCAAAGCCACCATGAAGAGCAATCTGTGATCATCATTTAAATGTGAGATGCTCAGTTTTAGCACAATTACACAGCCTTCCCACGGTCACAGAATTAGAAGGCATTGGAAACAGGACTCAAATTCAGTCCTGTACTTCTTTCATCAAACACTGAATCAGCCTCCTTGGGCTCAAGAAACAGGGCTCACATAGCTGAATTTTCTCGTTGGTGTGCTCACCCTGCCGTGTGCAGCTTTAAGGAATAAAGGTGCAGTGTATCTGGGCAGGAATGCTCCCTACAACACTTGCAGAGGGAGCAGTGTGGTGTGTGGTCAGGAGGATGGGGTTGGAGGATTCTGCCACTTACCTATCCATACTGACTTTCGGGAGAGTGTCAACACCTCTAAACCTGTACTTGCTCTTCTATACAGTGAAGATATTATATCACAGTACTTTTCTTATGAATTTTCTTGGAAGGCATGTGACATGGTAAAATATGTATCACTCACTCTTAGTCTTAGGAACATACAGAACCCATGCATTAGTTAACAAAACACTCTCATAGCGCTAAGTAGGAGCTACCATTCACGTTAGCTCACTGAATCCTTACAACCACTCTGTGCAGCATTTTAGGAGCAGCCCATTTTATGGTGGAGGACCTGGAGGTTCATATGAGCTACCTGTGACAGCAGAGTTGGTGCAAGATGAAGCTGGGGTTTGTGCTTCACCAGTTCAGAGCAGGGCTCTGCACACAAGCAATCTGCCACCCTCTGCAGCTTCTGACCACAAACTGCTTGCTGCTCCTTTTTCCTGGCTTTGCTGAGTTTCTGCATCAATCAGGCAATGATCAGAAACCTAGCTGTCCTCCAGAGAGTTACAGCCAAGGATAAATAAAATAGAAGCCATATTGTCCTTGATCACATTTCTGACACAGAAACAGACACTCTGAGTCTTAAAGAGATATACATTCTCAAGTAAAAAGCTTTGATCTTTCAGTACCTCATCCTACTCAACCTTCTTCTTATATATGTAGAGCATTTCCTTTGACGAGGCACACCATTTCCCAAGAACAAAAAAGGATAAAGTAACAAAGAAAGACAGTCTTGTCCCCAAAGAAGCTCTGATTCATTCTTTCATTTTTAACCTGCCCATGAGTCAGTTGTGGGCTTTGGTGGCTTAATGAGATCTCGCTATGGCCAAAGAACCAAGAAATTGTCCATCCTTGTGACAGGACCAATATTGCCACCAAAGAGCAGATTTAATTCTTCTAGTTTGGTGACAGGTGACTGATGGTAAGGTCACTAAAGTAAGAGAAAAATTTGAGAGAGAAAATGGAACACTCTGTTTTAGTATGATGCTTAAATAGAAATGAATTTCCTTCTTGGGTTGTTCTTCACTAAATATTCTTAAGCTATTTACTAAACAAGTTTTTAAATCTCCTTGGTAAATATCAGTCAGATATGTTTCTCAGTGTCACTGTTCTTGGTAGTAACAAATTGTCCAAAGAAATAATTAGCAATATTTGGGATATTTTTAAAATTATAGAATACATGAGAAAATATAATACTGCTTATGTGAAATACAAAGATAACACTGAAAAAACCACAATGTCACTCTACTAATGGAAGCAGAGAAAGAACTCAAAAGTGGGAAAATCAAAAGCTTGCTAAGAATTTGTCTCCATGCAAAGAGAATAGCTGAAATACAGGAAAGGTGGAATGAGTTACTCCTGCACAAAATTACAGCTTTGGGGTGAAAGTGAGACACAGGAATTGCATGTTAATATCACCAGGACAATGGCCTTTCCTCCCTCTCCAGTATTGTATGGGGATAACGCAGCGTCAGATGACTGTACTTACAGTGACTTTGAGATCTGAAAGAGTTCGCATGAAGAGCAATAAAAAATCATGAGGGGTTTTGGGTTCTAAATTGCTAAGAAGTGAAATTAATGGAAAAGTAGGATATCAGTTCAGTTAGACACTTACCTTAACCTTGGGTAGACACAGGAAAAGACAAAATCTAGCTATTACCAAGTGAATCAGTACTGGTGAAATTTACTCTTACCTTCTTATAATAAATTCCATAGTATTTTTCACCCCATGCATACTAAGATGAATATATCAAATTTAATATCCTATGGAAGAGCTTATTCTGCTAAATTCAGAGAAGTGTGGTAAAGAAAGACATTGTAGGAGTTATACCCAAAGTTTCTATGAAATCTTCAGAGATGGACCTTCTGCAACAAACTGTTCATGTGGTATTTGGAAGGGTATGTCTATTAATTTTTTTCTTTTTCCTACTTCTTACTGCTTAGCTCCTATACTTCTCTTAATGAAGCTGACAATGATTCCATGTCACTAAATCCAGTGGGCCATGTCACCGTCATTTTCTTTGAGCCTTCAGAAAACCAACAATATGGACCACTAGAAATGTTCACATCCCCTGGCTTCCACAACACCAATGCTGTCCTAATTGTCCTCTGACCCAACATAACACATGTTATCTGTATAATCACATCTTCTTCTGCCCCAATTTAAATTTCGGACTTCTTAAGGCATTGTGAAACTCTTCCTTTTGACTGTCAATTGTCTTCTTGGAAGGATCTACCACTGTCTAAGGCTTTTGCTGCACTCTACATACCTATGGCTTCTTAATGTAAGACTCCAGCTAAGATGTCTTCTAGTGTTAATTTCCTGGTCTGTCTTAAAAGCACTTAAGAAGCATATCTAAAGCCAAATTCACGATCTTTCCACTCATTCTGGACCTTGTATCATATTTCTGAATTCAGCCAATGAGATCTCCATCTCCAGAGGCCATAACATGCCTCTTCCTGACTGTCCATCAATTTGTTTTTCTAAATAGACTAAGGCCTTTCTCTTATATATCTCCACTGCCCCAACCTTAGACACATTTCTTCTGCAAATCTTCCTAGTTCATTACCTCATATTACTCTTTGCTTCACTGTCAACTATTTTCTCCATTTCAATCAGGGCTATTGTGTGAAAAGTGGAAATCTGCCCTAGTCTCTCTCATTTAAAGACCTGTCAATGTTTCCATTTGTCTGAGAATTAATACTCCAGGCTCTAATATGGCCTAAACACAAAAGCCTACAAAATAGGGGCTATATTTAACTTTATACTGTCATCTCTATTTCATTCTTCTTGGTCTCCTCTTTTAAACACTCTGTCTCCTTTCAGTTCCTCCAAAGGTCTATGGTCCTACGTGCCTAAAGGCCTTCACACATGCACGGGGCTTTCTACCTACTCACCCTTAAGAGCTCAGTGTCACACTATATTTCAATAAAATATTCTGTGACATTTCAGCCTATGTCTAGTTCTCCCTTAGGAAGATTATTCAGACTCTGAACTTCCTTCAAAACACTTACCATATATGTGACTATACTTGCACATAAATATTATATGTACTTAAAGTTTCCAATGAATGAATGCCCATTCAAATGAACATGGACAGGGACCCAGAGTCTCTGATCAGGTATTCTAAGTACTAAAAAGCATTAAGGGCATCTGTGATAACTGCTGTGGTAGACTGATTTCACTGACAGCTCAATTGATAATTTTCCTGTATGCACACCCTTCAAAATGTGACTTTGTAACTCACATCATCAATAGAGTGGATTTCTACACTTTCTTTTTGGACTTGGGATGGCCTTGGTAATTCCTTTGGCAAAAGAATGAAGGGAGGAAGAAGTGATGACATGCTAATTCCAAGCCTAGGTTAAATCAAAGGCCAAATCAAAAGCCTTTCATGCTTCCATGCACTCTTTGGGAGCTCTGATTCTGCCATGTGAGCAGCAACGGGCTCGCTTCTCAGAGGATAAGAGATGCTGTAAAGCAGATCTGAGCCTTCCTGAGATTTTCTTAGACCATGTGGCCACTACTCAACACACCATGTGACCGTAGTCTTAGGAGCAATCCCAGATGAGCCTTACCATACCTGGCCCACATCAACTGAACCACCTAGGTAACCTGTAGGCTCACAAAAAGTAATAAGTGGCTGTTTTAAGTCACTGAGTTTGGGAGTGATTTTTCCACACATTAATATCTGACAGACCTAGTAGCCAACTAAAGATTTCTCCATGCTGTACTGGATAACATACTTGAAGCCTCAAGTATTTAGTGATCAGTGAATAATCTCATACCTTCTTTCATTTTTTCCTTCTCTCCCTAGATAACACATATTTTATAGAACAGTAAAGTCTTTCTAAAATATATCCTTCTGAAAGGATTATAGGTATAATCTATTGCATATGTATATAGATATTTCATCAGAAAAAAATATCAACAGAAAAGACATGTTTAATTTCTATTATATAGCTGGATATTTTTGACTGATCTAGAACTCAGGTCCCATTGGTAGGAAAGAATATGGCAATTCTTTCTCTATACATCTCTAGGTATGTGGGTTTGAAAGCCACTGGTTGAAATCTGATTATAAATCTCCTGCCTCATTTCTACTACAGAGAAATGGAGGAATCTCCAGGCAGAAAGACTGACTACTGAGGAAATCAGTAACAATAAAATATATGTAAAGGATAAGTGTGGACCTACCATTGATCAGATGGTGGTAGGAGGCAGCAGATCCTGAGGGAATTCCCATCTGGTCCTGTGGAAGGGTTAGAAGCAAGACTGGTTTCGAGTGCAGTCCTCAATATGCATCAGATCCTGTTCTGATTGACTCATTCAACTATTGAAACGTGAACTAGGATAAAAACCCACTTTAGTCCACTTGTAATTTGAATCCAAAAAATATAAAATTACAGGGGAGTTTAGTTAGAATGTCATGTTAGGATTCATTTCTAAAAGAAAATGCAAAATTCATAAATCATAAAGGAAAATATTTGCTATGGATTGGACATGATTTTCATCCCCTAAGAGTTCAGTTTTGGAAGCTTGTTGGCAGGGTGGATATGTTGAGTAGTGGTATGGAATTTTTGAGAGGTAAGACCTATGGGAGGCTCTTGTGTTACTTGAGGCTGACCTCAGAAGGGATTATGATAGTTTGCAAGGGACCCCAAGTTAGTTCTTATGAGAGGTTGCTATTCTAAAAAGCAAGCATGGCCCTATGCAGTGCTCTGACTTACTGCCTTCTGAGGTGATCTCTCATTCCTGCATGAACTCTAACCACTGTGATGCCATCCTCCAGGGGGCTTTAACAGAGCTCAATTGATGTGGGTGCCATGCTTGAACCTCCAGAAGTGTGAGTTAAATAAACTTCTTTTCTTAGTAAAGTTATCCAGCCTCAGGTATTTTGATACAGTAATAGAAAACTGACAAATGCATGATTCATACATTTGTATTAAATTTTTAAATTTTGTTTAATAAATATCACCATATCCCAAACTCACAAATGAAAAGCAATGTCTCTCTCTCTTTTTCTCTTTCCCTTTCTCCCTCTCTCTCCCTCTCTCTCTCACACACACAACACAAAGAGAATCTAAGTAAATAGGAAAGTATCAGTACTCAAAACATACAAAGAAGTCACTATAAATCCATAAGAAGAAGCCAAACAAAGTAAAAATATTTGCAGAGAATATTTGCAAGAAATTCACAAGAAAAGAAATCTAAATGGTTAGCAAAAATAGGGGAAGATATACAAGTCTCATTGAATGAAGTATCCACTTTCCTCATCTGTTGGCAAAATTTTCAGTCTGATATCAGGTGTTGAGCAGATTCTGGAAAAATATAAACTATCATAAACCATTAATGTATATATAATTTTACCATAATCCATAAATTCCAAGTTCTATGTACATATTCTAGAAAAAAGTATTGCACAAGTAAAGACCAAAAAATGCACTGCATAATTTTCTAAAATCAGAAAGGAAATAATTTACCAGGTACAACAATAAAGAAGGAGCTAATTAAATTGGTGTGTATTTACAGATAGGTACATAGATGTAATGAAGTTTAATAGGGCAGTTAAAATAAAAAGCTTATATTATATGCACAAATAGGGCTTAATCTCTGAAAACATAACATGGAATAAAAACACAAATCGTAGTTTCATGCTTTGTAAAATATTTATGTGATACAAATATATATGTCTAATTTAAATATAACACATGTATGTGAATAATAAATATAGTACTCATGATCATAGCTGCTTTATTATTAAGGAAGAAGCTAACAATTTCAGACTATAATTTAAAAGATTTAATTGAATATGTATCATCTTCATACATTCATGAAGAATGGAAAATATCTGCAGTAGAGATAACAGGATATTGAAAGATGTTGATTCTACATGGTGGATATATTGATTTTAATGTATTGTTCTACATCATTTTCTGTGTTTAAAAATATTTAATTCTGCTGTATACATGTTCATTGAGCATCAGTTATATATAAAATATACTGTTTAGTAACAGAAAAAGAAAAATTCAGCTAGCTTCAGTTCCCTGTCTGAGAGCAGGGTGTCCTGTAAAATTACAATTGATTCCTCTGCATATCATTCCACGGGTAATAGAAATTACGGTGAAGACTCAGCTTCCATCTTTGAGAAATTCTCACAGATCAGGGAGAGCAGGCCCAATTGCATATCCATGTGGCGGGTGACCAGAATCTTCCTGCTCTCCATTTCTAGCGAAGTTGGTGAACTCAGCTCTGTTTTAAGTAGTCCTTCTCATCCAGTCACTTTCTTTCATTCTCTGCCCTCCCACATGTTATGAGACTGCTGTACATTGTGAACTTTCTGGAATATTGTGAGTGTTCTATCAAAGTGTGTTTTCGTTAGCTTCCAAAAGTCCAATATCTTCTTGATTTCACGTTTGTGTGGTGTTATGTCATCCCAAAAGCCTTATGCAGGCATAGGGGGAGCTTTTTCAGAAGTTTGAAATGATTGGTTCACAGTGCAATCCTAGGATTAAGGGTGCTAGCATTAAGGGTGGGTGATTACTAAATCCGTCCACTGATTTGTTTGCTACTTCCCTAATCCAAGT
>PVLD010002721.1:0-52500 GCA_004027595.1 Dinomys branickii | reverse complement strand
AAACTGTATGAAATTCAGATTTTCATGTCTATAAATAAACTAAAAAAATGCACATGAATAGATAGGCTTGGTTCTCTCACTCGGAAAAGTTGTTGTTCTAGAGTCCTCCCTGCTACACATACACGCTTACTAAACTAGCTTTTTCACCCCCTAGCCTCTTTTGAGTCTGTTACTACTCCTCTCCATTTTTGCTGCCACCCTGTTAATTAGGGGCACTATTTCCCTTGCCTTCGTAGTCAGGACAGTCTAGGTCAGTGGTGGCGAATCTATGGCACGTGTACCACAGCAGGCTGTTTGTTAGCATTGATAACTCTAAAAGGTTCGCCATCACTGGTCTAAGTCATAGAGTAATAAATAAATCCATAACTGCAGTGGCTAAACATGTTTCTTATTCATGCCACCTAGCCAACATGTATCATCTGGACCACTCATGTTTACCGTGACTACTCAGGTTCTCTGATGAATCCCTTAATAGAAGCTCCATGATCACCAAGGCGGGTGTGAAAGAACAAAAGGAATCATATACTGTCTCTTTTATTTTCCACCCAGAATAGACACATGATCCCTGAACTAATACTTTATTAACCAAAACAAGCCATAGAACAACACTTGTCCTCAAAGGGAGCAGGAAAATGCAGCTGTCCAGAAGAAACTTGGAAATAATGAATGCACCAATGACCACATCTGGCTTAACGGAACAGCCCTTTATTATGTGTCCATACTTCTTGTCTCACCTCTCCAAATCATCTTTCCTTCTGTTTTAAAAATCCAAATCTTTGTCTGAGCCTACTGCCCACATACATTGCCTGAGACGAAGCTAAACTTGTTTTGCTTGTTGAACAATTCCATTCAGATCTCACTTGGTCTTAGATTTCCTTTCTTATCTACCAACACTATTGAAACCATCCCAGTCTGCACCCCAAATACCATGTGTTCTGGTCATTACGGCAGCGCCAAAGTAAAGGGCCTTTTGCTAATTTGGCACATTTTCACATTCTCTTCCTAAGCTTACAAAGGACCCCCAACCTATTCCACCCCTCTCCTCTTAAAAGAATTATCCGCTGAGACTCATCTAAAATGTCCTATTCTCTGGGACAACTGCTTAGACATCCCCAGGCTGAGTTAAATTTTCCTCCTCTGCTCTCATAGTGTCACTGACACATTTCTTCTTGTGCACTTAGTGCACAACAGTCACTAGTATAGTTACTTTTTCTTTCAGTAGATCTTGACCCTCCCAAAGAGAATATAGGCCATATTCTTGTGGCAAGGTCCTAAAATATACTAGATTTTATTAAAATGCTTATTGCATAAATGACATAAAACTTACACATAATGAAGATCTAAAATTCTGAAGTCTATGGGAGGACTGAGTAAATAAAACACCAGTCTCCCTCCAAAAATATATGCATTTGCTCTAATTTATCTATGTGTTACAGTGCTAAAATGGTGACAGTAGTTAACAGGCTTTTCTCTTTGGTCTTTTTATCAGAGCCTAAATAAGTGCCCTTAGAGGCCCATTTGTTTAAAGTTAGTCACCATTGCATGGTGCTGTTGTGAGGTGACAGAGCTTTAGAAGTAGGCCTCATTGAGAAAGTCAGACTACTGGGGCATTCCCTTGAAGGGACCCACACTGGGACTTTGACACTTTCAGTTCTTTCTTTGTGCTTCCTGACCACTGTGAGGTGAGCAAATTCCATGGGCTCCCAATCATGTTGTTCTGCCTTACTATAGGTCTATAACCAGTGGTGTCCACAGACCATGAAATAAAATCTCTAAAAGCATGAGTCAAAATAAACCCTTCTTCTTATAAGTTTATTTTTCTCTAGCATTTTGTCACAGTAATGGAAAGCTAACTCACATACTTTCCAAGTGTGGATCCTTTACTTTGCTTCTCTTGGAACATCTATCTTCCTAGGGGTTAGAAGTGTTGAACATGGACTATAAAGAGAAAATAATTTTTAGTTTCTGATACTGCAGAATAAGATTCTGCAGCAGGACAATCATCTTGCAGCAAAGGTCTTATATTAGGCAGACAGGCCTTGATGGTAAAGCATATGCCTAGCAAGAATGCGGCCCTGGGTTTCACTGTGCACCCTCCCCAAGGCATAAAAAAAGAGAAAGAACAAATACTGTCAACCTGACTTAAATATTATACAATGTATACGTGTATCAAAGCAACACACATTATCCAATTTTTATGTTTTTATGTATTCACATAAAAATAGGTTTAACAAAAAACAAAGAAGTGAGTATCTAAATTTAGCATATGGTAACCCAGACTTAGAAAGCTGTAGGAAGTGCAAATAGGAAGCACAAGGAAAGGGTGCCTCTTACCAGCCCCAGGGAATTGTGGGTATAAAGAAGAAAGAATGGCAGAAGACTCAGATGAGCAGACCACAATTTAGCTTCTATAGGCTTCACCTGGAGAAGGAATAGATTGTTGGATAGCTGAGGACAGTGTTGAAGGCAGAAAGTAACTCTTCTTATGCCCTCCACTCCAACAATCTAATTAATATTGTGAGAGTAGTCATTCTGCAGACAATACTTGCTAATTGGAAATACAACCATGTCCAAGTGAAACTGGCAACAAACATGGTTGTGAGGAGTGGAATTGGACATTTGCCTTTCATGAACCTTTGCTGTATACTCTAGGCTTAGATGTAGCTACAGTGTTTTCCCAAGGGAGCCGTGATAGCCAGATAAAATGACTGTCATATGGGCTGTGAAGTGAACC
Source organism: Dinomys branickii (assembly GCA_004027595.1). Lineage (NCBI taxonomy): Eukaryota > Metazoa > Chordata > Mammalia > Rodentia > Dinomyidae > Dinomys > Dinomys branickii. The sequence continues at coordinate 49,766 of PVLD010002721.1, read as the reverse complement.
ACTAAGGACAACTCTTGGCTGAAGATCAGACTGGCTGAATGGAAGCTCAGTGGCAACCAAGTCAGGCATAGGTTACAGTCAGGAGTACAGCAGAACCCAAAGAGAAGACCACAGGTGTGGCTAATTCTGACATCAGGGTCAGCTGGGACTGCAAGTGGTTTGTGATCCTGAGATGACCTCAGACATCAATAAAATACATCATACCCCAAATACACTCAAGGAGCAGGAGCTGCCTGAAGCATCAGAAACACATGTCAGAACCACAGCCCTCCTCTTTTTCTGGAAACCCTCAGAGGGATATTTAGGAAAAAATAAGCATTTTTAAAAGATATTGATAAAATTACTACCTCAATCTAAGTTTTAATTGGGAAAAAAGACATTTAGTAAATATTTTACCCACTTTTCAGTGGGAGGGGAAATGTAAAGGGCTAAATTATTACCAAATATAAAGACATCTCTTTGCTGTACATCTAATGAAATTTATAAATCCACTACACATTAATATGTACATTTGTATTTACACAGGTACATTTAAGAAAATGTAGTAAAGCACTTGATAACAGCTTTTGTTTTCATACTGTTTGGATTTAACATGACTTTCAGAGGAAAATAAATTTCAAATATACTTTAATCACATACTTTCCTTCCTCATAGTGTAGACTACTAGAGCACGTACATATTGAAAAGTTAAATTCATTTATTTGAAAGAATTGCCCTTGTCTCACTTTTTCAAGTCTGGTTGTTTTCTTCCAGGGACACAGGAAGATTTCCTTTACCACTCTCTTATCAGGCCAAAACGATTGACTATTTTGGGCTAATGAGTCATGGAAAGTATAGTATATCCACTTCTGGGTGAAAGAGATGGATACAGGCCTCTAGTCTTCTCCCCAATCCTATTTACTGAAGAAGCAAAATATTTCAGATTTTCCATTGGAAAATGGGTCTCTAAGTTTTATGGCCCCATCTTACCTGTAACATGAATAAGAAATGAACTTTTGCCATGTTAATCGAGGGAGAGTTTGAAGTGTCAGTTATGACAAAATCTAAGCTATCCTTGGATACTATAGTATATACTGTATTCCACATTTCCACTAAAAATGTAAATAAGAACAACAAATAGTATGTATCTGAAGACAAAAAGATAACATAACCTACATAAGGTATAGTATAAATAACATCCATTTCCAAATATTCACAACAAGGAAAAAGTCCCAGTGTCCCCTATGTCTTGGTCACTGAGGTCCATTTATAGTCTAATCTCACTGCAGTTTTCTAGACCACAATCCCATTGGCTTTTCTTGTGTCCATGTGCCTTACAAGTGTGCGCTAGAAAGTACCATCACGCCAAAACACTCAGCCTACCTTTAACACGGCAAAATGAGATTCCAAGTATCAGCGGGTTACTAAAATGGAACAGTAGGAGAGGAAAGCACACAGCAACAGCAGAGCATGTTCCAAGACTCTTCCTAAACAAAAGCTATTTTCTTCCACTACGTCTGTATGAAACTATTACGTATCTTCTCAGAAAACACAAAAATGGTCTGGAGTGAATTTAAAAGCATGAAACAATCTTTAAAGATGCTTTTAATTGGAGGAATGAATAAAGAAAACACCCTTTAAAGAGCAATTCATGGGATTAGCAATTCCCAAGCAGTAATAGCACATTGGGTGCTGCACCTGTGGCAAAGTTCCAGCGGAAAGGGCTGTTTGGTGGCGCCAGTCTTGGACTCTTTTGTAGCAGAGATGTCACTCTTGTGATCCATCATTACACAGCTCACTCCTAAATATGTACATAAATTCAGAATCTTTGTGGTGATATTATTATTCTAATGGAAATATCATACATCTCAAATCAGTGGAGGTACTGCATTTAATTTGGAATTCAAGTTTCTGTGACAACGTAGGCCAGCCTAGAAAAGTCCTGTTTATTCTCTGGCTCCTTCCCATCTTCGGTTTTTGGTTAACTGAAAGCTGACTGTGGTTGGACCTTGGAAACCCTCTATAGTCAATCACTTTGCTTTTGTAGGATCTTGGAGATGTTATCCTAGTGTGTGTATAGTAATTTATTTTATTATTTTATTATTATTATTATTATTATTATTAAGTTTATTGTTATAATTTAGATATACACAATTTATTTACTCATTTAGCCATTAATTTCCTCAACAAATATTGAATATCTTCTAGGAAGCAGAAACTGTAATATGTACTGGAGACTCAGAAGATTCAAGCCCAGAACAGACAAAAACTGTCACCTTTGTAGCACAAACATTACAGTGGGACTTAAAGTCAGAAGGGTATCATCAAAGACTGTCTCTGCCAGAGACCAGGATCTCAGTTTCCTCAACTGACAAAGCGGTGAGGCCAGAGGAAGTCCTCTACCTAAGACACCACCTAGAGGGCATTTGGAATATATTTGGAAGTTTCTGTTTCAGTTACTCTTGGGGCTGTGTTCAGCGTTTAGTGTCAGAGGCCAAGCACATCAAACATCTTTAAGATGAAGGATCTCTCCCCTGGAAGTACAGTTCCACCCTTAATATAAATGAAACTCCTCTTGAAAATCAGATGCTTTCTACAGTTCCTTCCAATTCTAAAAATCATATACATTTGAAAGAATTGTTTTTTTTTCTCTTCTTTTCGTGGGGGAAGTTAAGTAGGTACTTGCAATGTTACAAGGCATATCAAAGAAGAGGACTCCTGATAATTCTTAACTACTCTTGGATATTCTAACTGAAAATATAAACCGAGAGTATGCCTTGTGAAAATGAAAACACAAGCCAAAGATGCCGTGTTCTCTGAGAACAGATTCCCATCAGAAAACTGGATTTCCTTCCCCACAGAGGATATTAGGAACCCCTCCCCACCTTAAGGAGCTGAGAGCATTCGTTACAGAAAAGGTGCTCTACTCACACCGCACACACAAAGAGTTGAAATCTGAGTCCATCCTACAGAGAATTTTGTGGCTTAATTTACCGAATTGATCGTAGAACCACTTTTCCTGAACCATGATGCATAATGTTAGTGTTTCCTTAGCATGAATCCATTTGTGGTACCTCATATCTCCAAATGCATTCTATCATGTGCAAATGTGTATCCCCTTCTTAGGCTGTCCGTCTTTGGAGACTCCATCCACTTAGAGGGAAAATATTAAATAAAATCAATATGTCAGCAGAAGGACTGAAAATTTACATTTCTAACTAATTATCAGGTGATGCTAATGCTGTGACTACTGATCCCTGAGCCTCAGTATGAGAATCACAAATTTAGACAAAGTTTTTTAAAGTACTTTCTGGGCTGAAAAAATTATCAAAATTGTGTAACTGTGAAGTTCAGGAAATCATAGACCCAGAGCTCTATCCTGGTTTGTTTTTATGCCAAATTTTGAAAAATATTGAAACTCATACTTTCATATAGGGTAGTGAATTGCCACTAATTATTAAAATGGCAGAAAAAATTTATTAGTGGTGTTTCTACAAACCCAAAGGGAGAGAAAGTCTTAGCAGTAAGAATATTTCCTGGATTTCTTCTCCTTTTAAAACAGCACTTTCAGGGCTGGGGATATAGCTCAGTGGAATAAGCGCTTGCCTAGCAAGCGCAGGGTCTGGAGTTCGATCCCCAGTACCGCAAAAAAAAAAAAGAAAAAAATAAATAAATAAAAAATAAAAAAATAAAACAGCACTTTCCTACTTCCATAACCAGCTTGCGATAGTGAAGTCTGATACTCAAAGGGTAGTTAATCACCAAGGCCAACGCCTCAAAAAATTTATCTCATCTGATTCTGGCTGAATTTGACAGTGATGGGAGTTTTAAAGGGCCATATTGAATTTTGGGATATCCAGATGCCATTAACATAGGAGTAGTTGAATTTTCCAGAGTCAGGATATACTGTGGCGTATATTCAGAAGACTTGATGTAGAATTTCAGTTAGAATCTTAACTGGCAGGCACTGTTTTCCCAGTAACAGTGAGTCAGTGATTTGAGCACTTGGAAGATTCTTTATCTGCAGAACAGGGAGAGAAAGATCTGTTTGAAGGACTGCTGTGGACTTAATGTAATTACATATGTAAGAGAACTTTGTAAATAGTTAAATGCTATGCAAGGAAAGCTTTTAATGTTAAGTCCTATCTAATAGTGAGCACCAAGGAACAGTCATATTCTTTTATACTTAGATATTTCCTGAAGCAGTCTAAAGGGCTTAAAATTTTCTGAATTAAATTTGTAGACAACTGTCCAAAAACAAACTAAAAATGGATATAAAAACTATATAGATAAATGACATCCATATCCTTAGAAAAATATTCCATCTATTTAAGGATGAAAATGGTTGTCAGTCTCTGGACATGAATGTTATTTTCTTTCATCTTCTTTTTAACAGGGATGTACACAGCCTTTAGTGTTTCTAAAATCCCCAGAACAGAGGTGAGAGTATTTCACTTAAATTCTTGTTCATAATCATTGTGTCATCTAAAGCAAATATATTTTCTTGACACACAGCAACTGAGAAATATTTTATGTAGTTACCAAACTTGAAAAAGAAGAAAAAGTTTGAAGAACACACACTACTTGATTTTAAGATGTACTGTAAAGCTACAGCCATCAAAGTAGTGTGGTATTGAAGACCAATTAGACATATAGATCAGTGGAACAGGCTGCAGAGTTCAGATATCAATTTTTAACCTTTCTTTTTTAAATTTTTACTATTACATGTTTGCACACACAATGTATACATTCATTGCAAGGAATTGAAATGATAAATATACATAACACATCTCAATTATTTTTACCCCTTTTCTCCATCTCCTTTTATTTTGCCAGCATCAGATTCATTTATAAGGCTTTATAAAGTTAATTTTCATATATACGTATTAACAACCAGACTAATAGGCCAAAAAAACTATAAAATACATAAGACAATTGTACTAATGAAGGTACACTACTAGATACATTGTCCAAACTGGATTACAGTAGATTTTTTCTATCTCTTTTTTGCCTATTATCTGTCTTTTATTTCACACTTTATTTATAAACTGAACTGTTCCTATAAGAGAAACCATGTGATATTTAAGCTTGTGTGTCTGATTTATTTCACTTAATATTATGGTCTCAAGGTGCATCCATTTTCTTACAAATGACTCAAGTTTATCATTCTTTATGACAGAGTAGTACTTCATTGTATATAAATACCATATTTTCTTCATTCATATGTTGATGGACATATAGGCTATTTTTAAGGTAAACTATTATGAATTGTGCTACCATGAATGTGCACATACATACATCACTGTGATATGACGTCTTTAACTCTTTTGAGAAGAATCCTAGAAAGAGAATAGCTGGAACAATAGAATTTGTAGCTTTAGTTTTGTGAAGAATTTCCATACTGATTTCCATAGTAGTTGTATCAGTTTACATTCTTCCTGACAGTGAAGAAGGGCTCCTTTTTTCCCACAGCCTCTCCAGCATGTTATTGGTTGATTTCTTGATGGAGTGAGATGGAACCTCAATATTATTTTAATTTGCATTTCTTGAATGCCCAAAATATTAAACATATGTTTCATATATTTATTGGCCACTTGTATTTCTGCATCTGAGAAGTGTCTATTACAAATAGTATAATACTCAATTTGCAGGGTCTAGTGGTTCTTTTTGAGTTCTTTATATATATTCTAGATATTAGTCCTTTGAGTAGTAGCTTGCAGAATTATTTTCCCATTATGTAGGTTGCCTTTTCACCCTGTTGTGGTCTCTTTTGCTGTGCTGAAGTTTTTAATTTGATGTGATCCCATTTGCTGGCTCTTAGTATCATTTCTTGTGCAACAAGGGCTCTTGTCAGAAAGCCTTTGCTAACACCTGTGTCTTTATAAGTCTTACCAATTTTGTCTTTGAAATGCACTTTTTTCTGAATTAGGATAGCTACTCTTGCTTTTATCTGGGTTCCTGTTGCATGGAGTACTGTTTTCCATCTTTTGATTCTTATTCTGTGAGTCTTTTTTAAAATATGGTTTCCTATACTGCATATTACTAGGTTTCTTTCTTGATGCATTCTCTGTATCTGTGTCTTTTGATTGGGAAATTGAGACTATTTACATGGGGAGTTATCACTGGGAGATATTGACTTATCCCTGTCATTATATTATTTCCATTTTTCTGATTTCCTCATTTTTTCCTTTTACTTTACTGTTCATCCCACTGAGTCTATTCAAAGTTTTTCAATTATTGGCAGTGTTGGCTTGATTATCTCTTTCTAGAATATACTCGAGAATTTTTTGTATTGCTGGTTTGGTGGTCATAAATATCTTGAGACATTCTTTGTGATGGAAATACCGTATTCCTCCATCAATTATAAGGGTAACTTTTGCAGGATACATCAGTTGGGGTTGGCATTTGTTATCCTCTTTATTCCAACTTCTCCTGGCCTTTAAGGTTTGTGTAGAAAGATCTGCTGTGACATTAATGGGTTTACCATTATATGTGATTCATTGCCTTTCTCTAACAGCTTTTAAGATTTTTACCCCTGTGATGTACCTCTGATATTTGAGTATGATGTGCTAAGAGGTTTTCTTTTGGACATTGCTATTTGGGGTTCTATATGCCTCACTTATCTGTATATTTATTTCTTTTCCTATATTTGGAGTGTTTTCTGAAATTATTTCTGTGAATATGTTTTTTTATATCATTTACATCATCTTCTGATTTTCCATTTATTGGAATTACTCTTAGCTAGTTTTCTTTGCATGTTTAGCAGATATGGGATTCATTTTTCATGTTCTCTTGTTGCTTTTGACACCCTGATACCCTGACATCCTGATCTTCTAGTTCTAAAATTCTGTCCCTTAGGTTGGTTACTTGTGCTGCCTATACTTTCAAAATAATTGTTAATCTCCTGAATTTCTGGTTGAAATTTTTTCATGACCTCTAATTATTTGCTAAGCTGGTCATTTATTTTTGTATCATTTTGTTTACCTCATCCAACTTTTATTCATGTCTTCTAAAATCTCCTGTATCATTTTGACTATTACTTTCATTATCTGTATAGTTATATTTTCTCTGATCACACTGAAAACTCTTTGATCAGTTTTCTAACTTGTGTTATCCTTTTGAGTAATTCAGGTTTGTGTCTTATGCTAGTCTGCCTCTCTGTGCCCCCTGCAATGGCTTTAGGGGAGTTGGGAGTTTTGGGAGGTATTTTGTTGATTTGTTCTATGTTTCTATTGTTTTCTTGTTTATTGATTTGTTTTGCTTTGTGTTGAGGTTTGGAGACACTTATAGTGCAAAGACTTTGTTGTTAGTATAGAGATCTCTTTAGTTCTTTGTCAGCCCCAAGAGCTGACCACTTGAGTCAATTTGGGAGGGGAGGATGGCATGTAATTAGCTTAACAACCAAGTTCCCAGGGAATGTTCTCTAGTTCTGTTAATGTCACAAGGGTAACCTGAATGCTGGCTTACAGAGAAATAGCGACAATTGTACAGTTCTGGTAATAGCAAGTGAGTCAGCGGCAGTAGTATCAACCAGGAAAAACTGGATATTAACGTTAGAACCAGTTATGTACCACCTTTAACTCTAGAGAAGAAATACACAATTACATTGTAAACATTAAGACAAATCAGGTATTGGCTTACAGATAAAAATTACTTGATGCAGAAACTATATCTCCACTAATGGTAGGAAAGAATTCAACAGTAATTTTACAGGGTTAACTATCCAAAGATTAGCAATGTCTTATGGCTATGCCATTAAAGATCCAGGCTTTGGGAATGGGAAAGGCAAGGGGAAAAATTTGAAACTTTAGACTATTTGAGAAAGAGGAGAGAGAAGTGGTACAAAGGATCCCACTAAAGAGTAGCAGATGTTTATAGAATTAGGAAGAGGTAAGAGAAAAAAACTGATGAGACATAGATGATAGAAGAAAAGGTGAGAAAAAACAGGGATTAAGTAGGAAGTGAAAATAAGTGAGAAAAAATTAAAAGATGGACAATTAAAAGGGGGAAAAGAAAAAAAATGATAAGATTCAAAGAAGGACAAAGGAAAATTCCCAATGAACTAGTGAAGAAGAAAGGGAGGAAAGGAAGGAAAAAAAAGAACAAAACAAGACAGTAACTGAAAACAACATATATATTCACAAATAAAAACAAAAATGCCAAAACAAAACAAAATTCTCTGTGAGTTTGAACATGGAGTTTTCTTCCAGGTTCTATAATTCAGAGGCAGCACTGATGTCAAGACATAGCCCTACTCATGCTGGTGGATGAAGAAGGCGGCAGACCCCAGATCCGTGCTGGATCCGACCACCAGCAGGCAGTAGAATGACAGTGAGGGGACCAATGCCAGGACTTTCAAACCCAGAACGATTCAGGCTGTGCCTCGCTTCTGGCTGTGTGTAAGGGGAGCATGTGGCCTTTAGTGTAAACGCCTTAGGGGGTCTCTTTCCAGCCTAACTGTGGCTTCCCAACTGTGGCTGTCTGCCATGGCTGCAGAGCCCAAGGAACTCTCTTTCACAAGTTGCAGGGAGAATGTAAGATAGTACAACCACTGTGGAAAAATGGCCACTTCTTATATAGATAAACATGTTAATTATACTACCTATCAGTGCTTATTATATTACTCAGAAACCACATTGCTAAGTATTTACTAAGATAAAATTTATATTCATACAAGAACATAGTCACAAATGTTTACACCATCTTAACTTTGAGCATAATTACCCCAAACTGGAAACATGCCAAGAATTTCTCAATTGAATCCTGGATGAATAATTCAATATAACCATATGTTATGGCTTATATCTAGATGTACCCCCCCCCCAAAAGTTTCATGTGCTCATAGGTGAGGCTTTGGGAGGTGGCTGGGTCATGGGCATGAAATATTAGATTACAGGTGTATGATAACTGGATTAATCTGTTAATTGGTTTAGCATAGTTCTAGGTGTGATAGTCCTATCCTGTGCGTGGGTGTTGCCAACCAATCGGCTTATAGCCTGAATGGAATAAACAGGGAAAGGAAGTGTAGCTGCTTCCTGTCTCCTCCCTGACCTGCCAGGGACTATTTCTCTTCTACCTTGTGCCTTTGCCATGCCACCCCTTGCCTTGGACTGCAACATCTAAAGACCGTGAGCTAAAATAAACCTCTCCTTTTTTAACTTGTTGATGTCAGGTAAATTTGTCCCAGCAATCGGAAAGTAACTAAGACACCATACAACAGAATATTGTGTTGACAGCAAGGAACAAACTACCAACGCACAAAACAGGGATGGATCTGAAACACATGTAAAGTCACACCCAAAGCTCTGCATTTTGTATTATTCCATTTGCATAACTATTGAACAATAAAACTATAATGATAGAAAATGGATCAGTGATGGCCAAAGAATGGGTGTAGGAAACAGGCTGTTTGCAAGGGGACTGTGGAGGTCAGTCATATAGGATGATAAAACATCTCTATTGTGAGGTGGTTATACACTGTATGTATTTGTCAGAGTGTATACTACAGCATGATACAAAATGTGCTCATTTTATTATATACAAATTACATCTGAATAAAAAATGAAAAGGCAGTATTTATCATTCCATTTTCAAATTTAAAGCCACATTCATTACTGAATCCTATCTTAAAAGTATACATCTCCTTTTTCATCTTCCTCTGAGACAGTGATGTAATGTGGTATAAGAAGGTACACTATTGCACTCAGATTGACAGTGGGTGTTCCAATAGTGATGGCTTCCCTCCTCCTTCCTGGGATAGCTCTTTGAAAACCACATAATTCTAATCAGCAGATGTTAGTTAGTTATTCTAACCCTTCCAACCCAAGGCCTGAAGTATGAATCAGGCTGTCTGAAATCTCCCATGGAGGGAGTTCCAGCTTGGCAATATGTCTGCACCCTTACCTAGAGCTATACTGAAACTAGAGCTGCTAGGCATTCTGGGTAAAGAGGAGTTAGATTCTCTGCCCAGGTAGATACCACTGTGAGGTAGGTTTTAATGACATGTCTCCCTTTTAAAGCTATTTCAGTGCTAAAATTTAAGAACTGATTAAAATAATTATACTAATAAGTTCTGGCATTTATTGAGCACTTATATCCCTATGTTTTTACACACATAATTTTATGTGATCTTCATGGTTACTCATTGAGGTGGATGTGATTATGATTTACTTTTTATAGGTAAGGAAACAAGCCACAGAGAAGTTAAAAAGCTTTCCCAAAAGTCCCTGTTAATATATGTAGAGCTGATATTTGAGCCTTGGCTCCAAATCCAGTTCTCTTAGGGGAGAAAAATAAGAAGGCAGTTTTTTGTTGTTGTTGTTTGGTTGGTTTTTACATTCTTTTAAAGTGTTCTTGAAGGTGTAGCCAATTCTAAGGCCTCATAACCCCTATTATTCTCATATACATGCATATGTCTACATCAATCTAAAATAACTCCTCTTCCTCGTTACTGTTCATCTACCCCAATGCACCAGCCAAATGGTGCACCAGACTGTGTCACTAACACTTGTATAATGACTTAAGATCTCACAACCCCTCTATTTATCAAGCAACAATGTTACTAAAAATAACCACAAATAACTAAAGAGAGGTGCGAGGTGCAATATGCTTGGAAATGTACAACCCGGGGTTATAGAAAGGTCTTAAACTTCTACAGTCATATCCTTGGGGCATTGGGAATAAATGCAGGTCGGTTAGGCCATCCCGCTGGAGCCTGAGGCCAAGAGCGGTGAGATGAGACAGGATTTCAGTTCTGTATCACCAGTGTGTAACACTTTGAAGCCGTGGCTATGACAGGCAATGTCAGGCAGAGAGGTGGGAGCCGCTCTGAAAGGCAGCTGCAGGCTCCCTTCCCTTCCAGAACCCAGACCACCCTTAGCTCAGACAATCAGAGAGCTCCCTCTTTCCCACACTGTTCCTGGGTTTCCTGCGCGGACACCGGGAGTACCTCACAGGACATCCCCACGGCGAGCCTAAGCATACAGGGGATGCGCCTCCTCGTGCATTTCAAGGTGCGAGTGACAGGAATGGTGGCAAAGAGTAGACGGAGCAGCTTTGTAGAAACCTGCTCCCATCTTGGAAGTTTGCAAAATACCATCAGTAATGCCAAGCTAATGAACCACAAGAATATGTCGTGCGTGGCTTTTCTACAGGCAGCTCTGGCAGGACGCAGAACCGCAGAACCGTGGGGCCTGCAGTGTGGCGCTGCCTCTTCCAGGTACAGCGTCAATGATTTTTATCTCAGCTTGGAACACAAAGTGTGTTCTGATACTAATACTGATAAAAGCATAAAGGCTGGCGCCATCTGCCATGGCAACTATCAAGATGGCAGATGCTTTTCATCAGCTTTATCTGAACTTTGCATTAATGGGAATTCAGAGACTGTGGGTGCGTTTTCAAAAAAAAAAAAAAGACATTAAAATGATAGCACTCCTCTGAATAGAACCAATTCATCAAATACCATCATATTCTCCTGCCTTTATCTCTTTTGTAAGAAAAATAAGGGGGAAGGAATCTCGCTTTCTTTTGATTGTTCGTCTTTGTTTTCCTCTGTTTGAGCCCTGCCTATTGTCCTGTAGCCTTATCCAGGCCACTCCCAAGGGAGCTGGCCCTGAGGGATTCTCTGTGGCCGGGCTGTCACCTCCAAGCAGTCCTGTGGCTGCCACAGCAAATAGCATTTAAATGTGCAGTTTCTGAGGGAAGGGCAATCAACAACCTAGTGTGCGAGCATTCGGAGCCTCCTGCATGTCATAATAGACATTTTTCAAGGTACAAAAATAAAGAAACGGGGAGGAGAGGTGAAAAAACTCTGTTCCAGGAGAATTGCCTAGAACTAGGACGTATTTTTTTTTCTAAATTTACAGATTAGAGTAGGTAGGCCTGCCCATGATTCATGAGCCACCACAGAACAGGACGATTCCCTACATCCAGAAAGGGCCTACTGACCTGCAGCCAGGAGCTTAGCTGCAGAGCTGGGGAAGATGCGGATGGGGACGCATGCAGTGGTGAAAGGCAACCAGTGTCCACGCTGCTGCTCCTCTGTTCTGCTTTACTACAGGTTATTTTCCGGAAGGTACTTTTTTGAAGGCAATTTTTCAGATTTTTTTCAAGAAGTAAGGTAAGGCTTTTGAAATATGAGTAGCTGTTTTATTATTATTTATATAATTTCTATTTTTGTGTTATTACATATATAGAAATACATATAGTTTTTCCATAAGTACACATACAAATTGCCTACATATGCATATTCTGACCTATACCATAGTAATAAAATGAACAGGAAGATGGGAATTAGAAACATACAATGAAAAAATATATATATATATAAAGTATAATATGTATATTTATTTATATGTATATTTAAAGCATATATTTAAGGTTATTTATACATATTTAAAGTAAAAAAAACTTTACAACAGCATAAATAACTACCAGGAATCAGAGGAGCCCTTTGAAAACAACATTTTTTACCCGAATTAGGGAAAGAACAGAAAATCAGAACCAGACAAGACTAACAGGAAAAAAAATTCAAAAACTACAAAGCCTGGAAAAGGCCGCCGTAAGGGCCATGAGCTCTCTCTGGAAACGTGAGTGGGGCTTCTGCCCTCCATCTGCCTGTGGCTCAGGAACAGACGCAGAGTGTGTCCTACCTGCCCAGGCTGAGGGCTGATCCAGCCTTAGTTACTCCCACTAAGCGCTGTGACCATTCTGCTTTTCCTGGCCATAATCATACTGATGGTAGGTTTTACCCCATCGTGATCACAGAAATAAACTTCCCCTGTAATTTTTTCATATAAAGATTTACTCTTAGATACATTTTTAATGCTTTTTCTGAAAGAGAAGCAAATAGAGAAGAAAGAGAGAGAGAAAAATGGAAGAAGGAGGGAGGGAGGGAGGGAGGAAGGAAGGGAGGGAGGAAGGGAGGGAGGGAGGGAGGGCAGGAAGGAAGAGGCGGCATGTAGAAGAGTGTGGCTCTTTGCCGGCCGGCTGCCTGCTCTCCACTAAATCATGCATGATACCTACAGGGTCAAGCTGTATGCCCCATTGTGATGCCGTGAAGAGAGTTTTGCTTTAATTTTTAGTCTAGCCAGTTTACTTTTCAAATACAAAGGAGATGAGTGGGCTATATTTTTAAAAACAAACAAACAGGATTTTATTTCAAACACCTTCATTTGTCCCTCAACATCTCATTTAATAATTTATAACTTCCCTTGGGCTGAAAAGTTACCCTCAGCTCCCTTCATAGATTTTCAGTTGAAGTATTATTTTAGGGGGAAAAAGTCAAGCCCTACATTATTCTGAAGGAAAAATAAGTGTTAATAGATCTTTTTGTACTATAATAAATGAATAAATAACCACTTAGCCCTAACAACCCAAATAGATATTAAATAAACAATTCTGTGTCTGTAAGAGGAACAAGAATAAGCAATGTCATGTAAAAGAAGATGCTTTTACACACTGGGAGCAAATCTCTAGCAGCAGGATGTAAATGCAGATCTCACGAAAAGCGATGGCTAGGACGAACGAAAGGCTAATGGAAGGCCCAGGGATAAGATGCTTTAAGTACCAGAAAGCATCTACCACACCGAGTTTGAGTCCAAGCTTTGGTGCTGACTGTGTTCTTGCAGAAGCTACTTTCCTTTCTGATCCTTGGGCCATCTTTTAAGATCAAATTTTCAGCTTCTGAAAATGACTAGATGTCATCTTCCTTTTTAGGGTTAGTGTTGCTCTGATTCTACATCCTTACATCCCTTCTCAGTTCCTGCCTCCAAGTGCATACCATCAAATCATCCTAAGTATTAGTGCTTTGTTCACGAACCATGGTACCTCAAAAGGCACACTAGAGAAAGAAAGAAAGAAACGTAAATTTTTTGCTTGTACCATAAGCATATCTCTGAAATTTTCACAAAAACTTTTTTATATAAAGCTTTTATTTTAATACTGCAGATTGAACCCAGGCCCTTCCTGCTAAGCCCTATCTCTTTTTAAAACAATTTTATTTTGTGACAGGGTCTCACTAATTTGCCAGGCTGGCCAGGCTGGGCTCAAACTTGTGATCTTCCTGTTTCAGCCTCTCAGAGTACTAGGATTGTAGGCATGCACCACTGTGCTTGGCTTCTGGGCATATTTTAAATACAGAATGGAAATTATTTTATTCAAATGAATGGAACTTCTATTCAAAAATGTTATGTAAACTCTTATTAAAACATACCTCAAAATAATCTTTTCTTCAAAGGGAGGGATTGAATTTATGAAGTAAATAATTATTTATCTTCTATGTAAATGGATATCTTTGCCTACTGGGGTTATTTAAGCAAGCCTTGCATGGATCATAAAAGAGAATATGATCAGGCCACTACAGTATTAAAAATGTATTTGTACTCAGGGTATAGTTATGTTTCCCGTGAACAGATCTCTTGACTATAAATTTTTTAAATGATAATATAAGTACTCCAAAGTACTGAGAAAATCACAGGAATCACTAACAATAACTGACATAACAGCCAGTATACATTGAGGGTTCATGTGTTCATGCTTTGTGCATGCCATCTCATCTAAGCTTCAAAATACTATAAAATGGTCTCTATTATCCCATTGTACAGATAGAAAGACTGAGGCACAGAGAAGTTGGAGAACTAGATTAAGATTAGGCATACAGAATATGGTAGAGCTCTGTTGAAAACTAAGGAGCCTGACTTCTGAGGGGCTGCTATCACCCATTCTGCCTACCATATGGGAAGAACACTCTATACCACCACCTGTAAGCATGACGGGGTATGGAGTCCCGGTAGAACTTTCTCCCAGCAGCGATTTCATGAGTGTGCTGCTGCTGTGACTCACCGGCCCCCACGGAGCGGTGAGAATGGCACGGTGATTATGAAGAGTTCTTCTACTGGCTGTCTCTGTTGAGCTGGATCAGTGGTTCTCAAACTCTATTGTGTAAAAACCATGCAAGGTACTTCCAAAAACTGCAGATGTCGGAGTCCCTCTGCCAGAAGTTTGTGTTTAATCTGCCTCAGGGTCTGTGGAAGTGATATGTGAAAACTGGTGTTTCCTTCTCAGGCCGCCCTTCCCTCTGTGGCCCTTCCAGTGCCCATGAGTGTAGAGCTGCTGCAGGTAGAATCTGGGTGACTGTCAACAGCATTTAAGGTTCTTCAGTGCCCAGCATGCAGCCAAGGCTGAGAGGCGCAGTGCACAGCTTTCAGGAACTGTGACTGGGGTACTCCAAGGTGGGAGAGATGCACCTGAGAACAACCTGGGCACCTTTTGGAACTACCCCTCATGCAGTCTCTGTCAAGCCTCCTGCCTCTGAGGAGAAGGATATTTCCTATGGGAGAAAAGCACAAGGGGGCACTGTTTTAAACAGCATTGCATTATACACCTCAGACATGCTGAAAGCACAGAAACGTTGAGAGGGGCTGACTTAGAGGGGCACTGCCAGCGTGACCTCTCTGTGACGATGGGAAGGGCCCACAGTCTATACTGCGCTACATGGTTATGCTTAGCCGTGTACAGCAACTGCCACTTGAAATGGGACTGGTCTGACTGAGAGATAGTTTTGTGGCGTTTTTGTCTTTTTGAGATGGGGTCTCACTATGCAGTTCAGGCTGGCCTTGAGCTTACTTTGTAACTCAGGCTGGCCTTGAACTTGAGATAATCCTCCTGCCTCAGCTTCCCAGGTACTGGAATTATAGGCTTGTGTCACCATGCCTGGCAAGATTTTTAAATTTTTTGTTATTGTAATTAATTTCAGTAGACATGTAAATGCAAATGTTTCTAGGAGTTAGTGTATTAGATAACATAGATTTAGAGCTTTAAACTAAAATGATTGCCTTAGTCACATCATACAAATACCGTGAACCAATGCCTAATGCTTACACATGCAGAATCTACAGAAGCCATCATTTTTCCATAAAGCTGTCTATCTTTCAGACAAAGTATGAGGAAAAATTTTGAATGCTCTGTTCCTAACATTAGCCAGCAATTCCTTCCCACTTGGTTACTGAGCAACCAGAGAACCTCAAGGTTATTTAGGATTGCAAACCCAAACACCTGAGGGAGCCAAACAGGTAAAATAAACAAGGGAAGCATGTTATTAGCACATTAAATCCATAGCAATGGTGTTCCCTTATGGCAAGGCTCGCTGATATTTTTCTTGAAACACAGGAGTTACTCTGTCTAACTATCCTTTTTCATCTCTTCTTTTAGCCCAGTGTTTTCTTGCATAGCTTTATGCTCTTATATCAGGAAACAGAAGACATTTTTGATGATATTAGGGCACCTGAGATGGGAATGGTAGTATATGGCTAAGGTCAGGAAGACAATTTGGGGGTTAGAAAACCAAGGGCCTTAGAAAAGCCACTTCATAATAATCTACTTTTCTCCTGTGTAAAAGGAGAATATTTGACTCTTTATTTATCTGAAGTCATAGAACTAGCTACTTCCAATTCCAGAGTTAGAATTCCCAATAATTCTGTAAATTTTCTTTCTATTAAACACTTACCAAGATTAGCTGCAATAAACCAATAAAATCAGATGTGTGGACATGCTCAGAAAACTATAAATCTCCATGCCTATATTAATTATTATTACTACTAGTTATCTAAAGCACCATGTGTACATGTTCCTAAGTAAAATAGAAATGATTTTGGAATATTTATAACCTGGATGCCTCAAATTCTGCCAGCTTGTAACTACCATATAAATATCCTGCATTGGTGAGGAATTAGTTTTAGCTGCTAATAACAGAAACTGGGTGTAACAGTGGCTTCAATATGAGAGGATTATTTTTTGCTCATGGAAATGAAATCCAGGGATACACGGTCCAGGATTATTATAGAGACCACTAACAAGCTGTTAATTCAGTCAATAACTGAATAATCCGCCAAAGCAAATTTGGATTTTAGAATGCAAAAACTGTTTGGGATTTCTAGACATCAATTTTTCTAATTTCTAAAAAGTCATAAGATACTTTCCCTGCCAGGCAGTCCATTATGAGAACGCTTGTTTTCTGGTTGCAGCTCTGCAAAATGGTGCCTCAGAGCGACAAAAGAAGGATGCACCACACCCCATAAAGAGTACGACCATTTCTGTACCGCCTAACGCCACGGTATATAAATCTTTTATGATATTTCTGGTTACCTGAAGACAGATTTCTAGAAGTAAAAGTAAGAGATATTGAGATATATTTGCAAAATGCCTTCCTGAAAGGTTGGAACTATTTGCCTTCTCAACGTTAAAGAATGAGAGCTTCTCTTACCACAAATTCACCAGAGTTAAGGATACTCTACTCTAATTTTCCCCCCAGGGTAAGGTGTACAGGAAGGGAGGGCTACATACTAGCACTGAAATGTTGTTTTAATCTGCATTCTTTGAGTTATGACTGGGCGGCCATGAGATACAGTTCGGTGAGTGAGATCACATGGGGTGGAACGGTACTGGAGCAGCACAGCACCTCCATCTGGGAAGCCAGAAAAGCAACTCCAGGAAACAGCCGGAGGCAGGAAGACAAGAAAATCACTGAAATCAAACAGATTTATCAAAGGAGAATCCACAAGGTAAAAAAGGGACTCAAATACATA
Source organism: Dinomys branickii (assembly GCA_004027595.1). Taxonomy (NCBI): domain Eukaryota; kingdom Metazoa; phylum Chordata; class Mammalia; order Rodentia; family Dinomyidae; genus Dinomys; species Dinomys branickii. The sequence goes on along the minus strand of PVLD010002721.1, from coordinate 32,205 downwards.
CATACATACATATATATATATATATATATATCCTGAAAAATATTACCTAGATAATTTTTGATATCCCTCTCTCAGTACACATACCCACACATACACACACACACACACACACATACTCCCTATGAGTAGTTAAACTTTAAGTGTTTCATTTCTAGCTATTTTTAGCGGTTTCAGATTTGCTACAAAAAGCAACAGTTTACAATCAAGTTATTACAAGCCCTTAGAGTTCATCTGGTTTTCAAAACCAATTGGCAGATGGGCTGAGTATAGTTGATAAAATTGCTCCATATTCCCAGTTGCTTTGGCAATTCTGGAATTGTGCACACCTGAAAGGAATGCAACCAGTTCCAACATGAAGTATAGTTTTACATAAATATTTGCACTTTGCCATTATTGCATGGATGTATTTGAGAAACATATTAATACAACTATTTGTAATTAGGTAATGTTCTTGAGGCCAAATTTTTAGAAGTTGGACTTTTCTGGGGTTTTTTGGTTTTTGAGATAAGGTCTTTCTGTGTCATTCAGGCTGGCCTTGAACTCACTATGTAGCCCAGGTTGGCCTTGAATTCACCATGATCCTTCTGCCTCAGCTTCCTGGACTACAGACATGTGCTACCACATGTGGATGAGAAATTCAACTTTAAGTGGTAGCTTAAAGATATGAAGAAATGAAATTGGAAAGATATTGAAAATATGTCCAAAATATGCATTTGAGATTACTGGAAAAGGGACAAATACGTAGGAGAATCAAAGCTAGCAAAGGCAGGTAAGCAATAAGAAGGCAGAAAAATTGCAAAAGATCCCCTTAGTCAGCAAAAAAATATGGAAAGGCTTATTTCATTAAAGCCATGAAAAATCACTTCAGGTTTATGTCATGGATACTGCAATTGCAGTGTCTGTGCAAAATAATTTAGAGTGGACAGTGATAGTGTATTAATGGTGGGAAAGAAGACTTGTGGTCATTCAAGAAGCAAACTGGAAACTGGGTGCAGCAGAGACATAGGAAAGAAATGTAAGACTCAAGAAGGGCCAGAAAAGGGCACCAGATATATCCCAACAGCTCAGAGAACACGTCCACTGGGAACAGTGTTCATTTCTGGCAATGGCACCAACATGGCAGTGACCTTCTTTGAAAATGACTATTGCTTCCTTGAGTCCAAAAACCTTTAGCAATTTACCTCCTCTGTCCTCCGATAAGTTCATGAGGGCTCTGTCATGTCTCAATATCTACAAATACTTCCTGAGCCTATTTATATCTCAAGCAGGCACAATATCTTAGTGTAAGAAGTTGCCTTTTGCAGACAACTATTTGTGGCCAAGGACAGATAGAAACGAGCTGGAGATACCTGTCAAGTTTGAGGCTTAATAAGTCATTAGATAATAAAGATGATATAAGAAAAGAAAGAAACGGGGAAATCCCAGCACTGAAGAATAGGAAATGGAATTGTGGATGCACAGCCAAAGAATGCAGGTCAACAATAATTATTACACTGTAGTGGAGGGGGCTGGAGGAGAGTCTCCATTTAGAATGCAGCGAGAGCAGTCCTACAAGACAGATCGCATTAATATGAGAAGAATATTATTGAAATCAAGAAGGTACAACAGAGGGCAACCAGAATGATACAAGGACTCAAGGACCTTAATTATTTACAAAGGTTGGAAACACAGTTGCTCTACATTCTTACTTTAAAAAAAAAGAAAGAGAGGAAGAATGTCCTCGATTCCAAGGCAGCAGATAGAGGAAAATTTGCAAGACTAAATATCAAAGAAACAGAAATAAGGGTCATGAACTTAAGCCCAAAAATAAGTTTTAGTAAAATTTCTTTACAAAGGCAGAGGTAAATTTGCAGTGCCAACTACGTTGCAGGTTCAGATTGCTAATGTATGTGTATAGTGTGCATATCATATGTATGTGTGTACTTATAAAATACAATACATTTTAAGGAGATAAGCTTTACAGAGGAAAATGATTATGGGATGGCACAACTGCAAACTCAACTAGATCTGTAGAGATTTCCTGTTCTAAAATATTCTGAGTTCTTTAGCTCTTCCATGTAATTTTACATCTTTTGAGTGCACATTGGCAATACATGCTAAATATTAGAATAACTCAAGTGACATTCAAGTGAAATATATAGGAAAATAAATTTGATCTCAAGCAGTCAAAACATCACTTTTAAAAAACCAGCGTATTGGCTACTCAGTCAAACTCTGACACTTCTGAAGAATTCCTTCTGCAAAAGAAACCCAAAAACATTGCAAACCCATTTACCCTGGCCACCAGACACTAAGCTCATACCAAACTTTCACGGATTCAGACTTTTATCATTTATATTCTGGCCATACTGTTATGTAGAGAACAAGTACTAAATGCTTATGACATACTTTGTAATCTGTGTGTGTGTGTGTGTGTGTGTGTGTGTGTGTGTGCGTGTGTGTGTGCGCGCGCGCGCATCTGTTTGAGGCAGGGTCTCATTATGCAGTTCAGGCTGGCCTTGCACTCACTGTGTAGCCCAGGCTGGTCTCCAACTCACAAAGATCTTCCTGCCTCAGTCTCCTGAGTGCTGGGGTTATATGTGTGCGCCATGTATTCTATTTTACCACGTGAACTAAAACAGAAAAATGAGGCCTAGTCCTTATTCCCAAGAAGACAATATTAAACTTGTCTTGTTTGCTACTGTATATCCAGGACTAAGCACAGTGCTATGCATTAAATGAGTGCTAATAAATGAAGGACAAGATCAGCTATTGTTTTAAGTTAAATCTGCATTCTCCCATGTGATCTGTGAAGCAGGTACCTTGAGCCCTATTTTGCGAAGGAATGTGCCTAAAGGAATATGGAGTGTATCTGTGAGCAGCAGAGGCAGCAGAGAAGCTCAGACCTGTGCGTTTCCCTCTAAGCCAATGTGTCATTTAATCTAATTATGAGAACAAGTAGCATGACAAATGACAATAAGTGATGCAAAATAAAAATACTTAAAAGCTAGGAGGCAAGCCCGCATGTCACACTTTAGGGAAGTTCAGAACAGACGAAGTCTGGAGCGGTCAGGTTCATCCTAGAAATGGGACCATGAATGGTCCTTCAACGATGAGAGGACCAGAGGGAAAGATTACCAAAACCAATGGTGTGGTTAATTGCTTGGAAAGGCTCGTGGTTACCAAACCTCACTGGGAAAGTCTGGATTAGCGATGCAGAGAAGCACAAGTATAGGAAAGTTATGTTTTTGTCTCTAGTGGTTGTGTGATGGAAAGATACTTCTTAGATTTTGGAGAGAAAATGGGTATAACTCACAACTGGCAGGGCAGAAAGTTTTATACTACCCCTTTCTAGCTCCACCTAATATTTCAGCTGCTCCCTGATGTTTTATGATGCTAAAGCTGTGCGCGCTGCCTGAGATGGCAGCCTCGGACCCCAAGTGGCTATGAAGGATTTGAAGTGTGGCTGCTCCGATTGGGATGTGCATAAGATTTATTTTTTGGGTACCAGAAATTGAAGTCAAGACCCTGCGCTTGTCAGCCAGGCATGTGCCACTGAGCTATATCACTGGTCCCAGATGTGCAATAAGACACACACAAAAAAAGATTTAGAGAAAAATATAAACTATTCTATTATTATTTTTATATTGTTTACACAGTGATATTTTATGATTTAGCCATTATTTAATGTGGCTACTAAAATTTTTAAATTGCTTATGGGGCTCATCTGATTTCTGTTGGTCATCTATTACTTTTCTAAGTCTGTCATAGTGAAGGACAATAGACCAAGTGGTTTACACAGCAGAAATTTATTTTCTCACAACCTTAGAGGTTAGGAATCTAAGGTCAAGGTGTTGGGAAAGTTGTTTTCTGAGGCCTTTCTCTTTGACTAGTAGAGATAGCATCTTTTCCTCCTTGTGTCTTCCCACAGTCCTGTGTGTGTGTGTGTGTGTGTTTTCATCTCTTCTTATAAAGACACCAGTTATATTGGGTTAGGACCCACTATAATGACCAAATTTTATCTCTTTTAAAACTATATCTTTAAAAACACAACATATTTTCAAATATAGTTATATTCGGAGTTATTGGAGTTGGGACTTCAACATACAAATTGTTGGATAGGAGCAACATTTGGGCCTTCTAAAAAGAAGGCCCAAGGTGGTATTTGATTAAGTGTAATATCCCCTGAAGTGTTCTTAATGTAGATCTGAGACAAGAGTTAAGCGGAAACAAAATTTCTCCACAAGGCTTACCAAAGTAGGAAAAGCAAGGAAAGTCAGGAGAAAAAACAGATGGAAAGTTGTGAATAAATGCAGAAAAGGGAAGAAAGGAAAGAAAAGGACAATAATGTGATGAGAAACCAGAGAGATGAGAAAAGGAAAGTTGCCAGTGATAAATTCCACGGGCAAGAATTCCCAGGGAACTGGGAGAACAGGTGGTAACCTAGTATGTGCCTCGGTGTGTTTGTTTTGCTAAGACTGGTATGTGTACATCTTTCGTGACCAGCAAAAATCAGGAAACATACAACCGTCTGGTATAAGCAGTTGCCTTGAGACACCAAAGCAAAAGGGACCGTGTGACCTAGAGTTCAAAGACACACCACGGAAGGTGAGATGGGAGGAATAGGTAACATCTAAAAGGAATTGAGGAAGAGAGGTGGCCAGAAGAAATGTGCATCCTCGAGCTCTCCAGAGCTGCTGGCTGGAAGCTTGTGAGGGCAGTGAGTCCACAGTCTTCCACAGTGTGTGAGATGAGGATTTGTACCATCTCATTACACTATTAAAGGGCCCCAAGGTATAAGAATACCAAGCTAGAGTGTTTGGGGAGTGCCTGATGTCTGAATTTGGGTCACAAATTTGTACACTGCTTTCTATATCATCTCATTTATACATACTATCTTATACAATTTGCAAACAAACACCACCTCATTTGGTTTTCAAAAAGGGAAAAAACAACCTATGCGCAGTAGAAAATTTTACAGCACCATTTGGCATTCCCATTTTATGGATGAGAAAACTGAGGTTCAGAGGACCTACATAGCTTGGGAACTAAATACCAGTACATTCAGTACTATCTCAATCCTCCCACAGCCTTCTACTACCTCTGCCCCCAAAAGCAGCAAACACACACACACACACACACACACACCCTTACACATGTATACTGGGCTATCCTCACATTTATGCCAGAATCTCTCACTATTGTTTCCCCTGCTAAGTTACTATACTATCCAGCTGTACAAACTACTGATGAAATAAGGAAATCTGTGTGAGGCAATTATCCGGGAAACTCACCTCAACTTAGAAAATATTCTTTTAAAGATACCGGTTACATGTATAGAACAGGTATGTTAGTAGAACTCTGGCCTGAGTTGGTAAACTGTCTCAGGACCTCATATCTCTTCCTTCTTGTGCTGATTATTGCCTAGGGCAGAATTCAAGGCTGAGTGACTGACTGGTTTAAAGTGTGTCAAGGAAAGAGCACATCTTAACCTTTTCTTCCTCTATCAGCATGAAAAGGAAGACATGAAATGGGAAGAAAGAAATTTTCACTCAGTGGTACATTTAAAAATTTAGTAAACACAGCTCTCACTTTTTATTTTCAATATATCATTCTTCTCCAAATATGAATGATTCATAAATTCCCTCCTTGATTCTAGAAAGAATGGGGCAAATTATGTAGAAGTAGTATAAGAAACTAATTTATCTTTATGTCTTCTTACATGTTGTTTGATTTTTTTAGGGTTTTTAAGGTTTATAATTTACATATGGACACAGGGTGGTACACTAACGCTACTAAAAAAACACATATAAGCATCTATACAGATCTTTTTCTATTGGCTAATGAGCAGAATGCTTAGTGATTTCTTTTGGAAAGACAAGTTTTAGCAAAATTTTAGGGAAAGGGATGCACCTGGTTTGCTACAGACCAATAGCAAATTCAAACCATCTCCAAAAGGAAATATAGGACATTTCTGAAAATTTCCCTGACTCACCTTTCTGCTTCTCAAAATGTAGCCCACAGACCAGCAGCAGCCTCACACCAGAGACTGTTAGAAGTGCAGGTTCTCCACCTACTGATTCAGACCTGGCACTTCAGAGCATCACAGCTCATTCCTGCACTCAGGAAAGTTTGAAAAGCACCGATCCAGTCTTCAGTCCTTGCCTCTCACTCCTGACAGAGAATTTTAGGCCCTAGCAATGCACAGATGCTTGGGGTTAGAAATCATCGCACACTTCTGTAAGATCTTCAGCAGACTGAAGGTCCACAGTGGTGACTCAGCTCAGAGCCGGGGGGGATTCATGGCAGTCTAGAATACAACATGTATTCCCAGTTAAGGGAACTTGAAATTGCACGGTAGGCTTCCAAAGTGTTCTTCAGAGGCAGACGCCGCATATCCAGAGAGACTGCCTGGCACTGCAGCCCAAAGCTGGAGAGCTCCAACAGGGAATTTTTGCCCTGAGTGTCACAAATGATGTGGAAGGGGGTTTTCAGAACGGGACAGGAGTGAGAAGGGAGAAGAAAACGGGCTAAGAGCAAAAGCAGCTTAGGTGTCCCGGGCAGGCGAGGCCGACTCCCTAGGCAGAAAAGAAGGACTCAGCAGGAGCGAGTAAAGGTACCATTCTGAGGTTAATCAAACCACACGGAACCTTGTCAGCCTGGCTGGTGTGACACTCCGAGGAACACAGGCTCTTCCTAGGCTCCTCTACAGGAGATGCTGCAGAACAGCAAGTCACCGGTCCCCTCTGCAAACTCCTGCCAGCTTCAGGGTCTCAATACTTGTCCTGGGGCCATGAGTCCCGTCAGCATTTGCATGCCAACTCCAAGTGGCAACTATGGGAGGAAAAGAGTCAACTGCCCGGTATCCTTTAACAGAATGACCTATAGGATTTTAACCTGCTGGTGATGCCCTGATAAACCTGGAGTTGGCCGTTTCTAGAAGAAATGATACTGGGGCCAGACAGAAGTGAGAGTGCATATTGACTGATTTCTTTTTAATTTCATATTTGTTCCTGGGGAGGCTGGCTTCTTTATTGCAGCAGCATCAGCAAGAACCATTATATTTACAAGGCTGTTGGCGAGCTTTATGGTGAAGGCTTATTTTTATTATAAATACTGGGTAGGTTGGGTGGTTGATATCTCAAAAGTTTCCTTTTGTACTGGGCTCAGTCACTGTTGGCCACATTGTTAAATCACACACATAATTTTTGCACAAAAAAATTAAATGTTATGCCAAAATCAACATCATTAATTAAGTTGTGGAGGAAATATTATCCAAGTCAATCCTTAAATTAATCGCTAACTTCAGATCAACAGTGTGAACAAACAAGTTGCTTAAACCTCATGCTTAGACCCCAACACAGTTATTAAAGTTCAATTGATAAATTATTCAGTTGAACCTTAATAACTGAAAATAATGTAACATGAATATATATTATAAAATACATATATATTTGAGTGCTAGGAAACTCCTTATCTCAGACAAACAAATCAGCACAAGGATTTTCATTTACTTCAAGTCAGTGAAAGAATATCAGAGTTCATTGCTCTCCATAAATAATTTTCAATACAGAAATAGTCAAAAATAATCATACTATTCATATTCCAAAATCTTAAACTCATATAAATATATGAAACTAACTACATATACAACTTAATAATAAGTGTAGGTTCTATTTTCAAATACCAATACCTCAGAATGGGTTCTACCTTAGGAGGGTGGGGTTCCATCCTGTAGAACCATCCAGCAGTTAGGAGCGTAGGGGTAATGTAAGGTAGAATTCAATTCTAGCCCCTTCCATGTCCCTAGCTCCTCTCTGAGGACTGTGAGCTGGCTAATTAACCTTTCTATATGCCTTATCTACTCCTTAGTCAAACAAGAGTTATAATACAATCTGATGTTGTCCTGAAGACTAAAGAGCAACATATTCCTAATTCCAGGGCAGAGATAGAGAAAGTACAAAACAAGCCTTGAATATCTTGTTTTCCCAGAAAATATGGAATTGCTTGAGGAATAATGGATATGTGTGGGAAAAGTAGGCTAATGGTCCATGTTCTAATCCCCAAACCTGTAAGTATGTTACTTTACATGCAAAAAAGGAATGAGGTTGCGGATGAAATTAAGCTTGCTAAGTGTCTGACTCTAAGGAGTTTATCCCGGGTAATGCAGGTGGGCCCAGTGAAAAGACAGAGGACTTTAAAAGTGGAAGCAAGGCAGATTAGAGATCAGAGCAGGACTGACTTAAATATACTAGCCTGTTGACTTTGAAGATAGAGGAGTACAGCCCCAAGCCAAGAACTGTGGGCTGGTCCTAGAAGCTGGAAAGGCAAGGAAAGTGATTCTCCCCAAGAGCTTCCAGAAGGAGCGTGGCCCTGCCAATACCTTCATTTCAGCCCAATAAAGCCATTTTTAAATTCTGATCTCCAGAACTGTATAAATCTGTATTAAACCACGAAGTTTGTGGTAATGTAGCTATCGGAAACTGGTACAGCTGCCAAGAAAACAGGATCCAGCTTGCATACGTACCAAGAGAGAATATAATAAAGCAACAGTTAACATTTGAGGAATCTGGATGAAGGGCATAAAGAGATTTTTCTAACTGAATGCAGTTTTCACAGTATGTTTGAAAGTATGTCAAAAACCAAGTTTTTAAAAAATGTTTGGATAGGGTAGAGTCAGATCTTCGGCATCCCTTCCTTACTCCACACAGTCAGGCAACTCATTGTCCCTCTGATCTCAGGAGATCAGAGTTCCAGTCCCTGGAAAGGCTCCGGCCCTGAACCACCATGCAGGCAGACGTTCCAGCACTGGGAATTGAAGGTTGGGAAAGTTCAAATGGTTGGATCCCCTCTAACCGTTCCTCCTCTACTAAGCAGACAAAGCACAGACATTCAGTTTAATGTCTTCACTCCCTACTGACTGACATAAGTTTAAATCACTCCTCCCTGGAAAAGCTAACCAGTCCTAGGGAACACAGAGGAACCCCGTGAAAGAGCAAAGCTGCTACCCCAGGAAGCCCAGAGTTGAGGGGAGCCACATACATACTGTGGCACGCAAAATAATGACCCTTTAAAAATTACCGTGACCTAGTCTTTGGGAACCTTTGACTGCAGGGGTGATTAAAACATATGATGAGAGTTTACATTTTAAAAATAAATTTATTACAGTAAAAGCCACATTGCCATGAATTCCCCTCAAAACACTCATCACTTTGAATATACCTGTCCCTTCATTTTCTCCAATTCCTGAGCAGTTCTGGAAGTCCTTTGTGAATGTCTTTATTAAATGTGATAGAAAATACAGTTAGTGCTGCTGCCAAGTGTCACCCAAAGAAAGGCTTACAGGGTGTCTCGTCCATTGTATCCCTGGCTGTGGCACCATGGGACCTCTGGTGGCTCTTCCCTGGAGTCAAACTAATTAGTCAAACTAATTTTGAATTGGTTTGGTATATCAAGTCCGCCATAACAGCACAGCAAAAGACATGCAAAAGGACTCCAGAACTGCTTCAGAAGGTGGCAAGAATGATGAAATAAGTGTGTGCAAAGCAAAAGTGAGTATTTTATGTGGTGCTAAAGGCAATGTGTCTTTTGCTGTAATGAATTCTTTCAGTTTAAACACACACCATATTTTCAATCACACCTTGTTCGTTAGGTTGCACGACAAAGAGATACTAAGTTTGCAGATGAAATTAAAGATGCTAATTAGTCAACTTTCAAATAGGGAAACTATCCTGGATTATCCAAGTAAACTAAAGTAAGCACGAAGATCCTCAAAAGTGGAAGAGGCAAACACAAAAGGAAAGTTAGAAGATGTGATTGTGCCATAAGATGAATGGTATAATGTAAGAAGAATCCATCTGTCATCACTGGGTTTGAAATCAAAGGAAGAGGGTTACTACCCAAGGAATGCAGGCAGCCTCTATACGCTGGAAAGTAAAGGAAACACATTCTCCTAGCATGCTCCAGAGAGGAAAGCAGCCCTGCTACCTCTCCTTTAAGCTACTGAAACCCACATCAGACTTTTAACCTACAAAATTGTAAGACACTAAATTTGTATTGTTCTAAGCCTTATATTTTTGGTAATTTGTTATAGTACCAATGGAAAACGTATACATGTACACACATGCATACACACACACACACACACACACACACACACACACTTTCCGGTTGCCTCTATGTTGTCTTCATCTTAAAAATGAATGTAAAACATATTTTTTCTAAGATGAGACGGAGATGGAAACAAAAAGGAAGAGAAGAAAGGAGAGAAGAAGAGACATTAGAGAAGAGGAGAAGGAACGGGCAGTAGCACAAAGAGATACAGAGGGCAATAACGTTCCCAGAAAAATAAACGGAGATGCTGCGTGTATGAAGCAATGATGGTGCTCTTTATGTGCTTACTTTATTGCATACTGGTACAGAACTTACCATGTCCTGGGCACAAAATCACACAGAAGAGCTCTGTATGAACATAAGTAGCTTAAATCCAGAGTCCATGCAACACTTAAGAATTAAAAATATAATAACAAAAAAATGCTTTAAAGTAGTAAGCATGTAAAATAAGGAAATTGAAGCAGTATTTTAGGAAGAGGAAATAAAGAGGTTAGAAATAAAAGTGATAAAAGAAATCTAAGGTATTCAACATCCAAATAATAAAAGTTTCAAAAAATGGGAGAAAAATTGAAACTGTGTGTATACTATTAGCTTTCTACTGCTGCTCTCAACAAGCACAAGAATTATTAAAGCAATCAAGAGGAAATTCAGAGTAGCATGGCATGAATTTACACATTAAAGTGGCTAAAGAATGTTGTACATAAGAAATAAAAATACTTATTATTAAGCCACATTGAAATTTCAATAGCACATAAGAGGATGTCCTAAAATCCTTTTTGAAGGGATATATAATACATACTTTTTAAGATATTGCAAAAATGATGTTATCAGATTTCTTAATAGTAGGTAGACAATAATGAAGCCATGCTGTTAAAACTTCAAGGTTAGATGCATTCTGTAGCAGAATTTTATACCCACCCAAAGTATCTATCAATTGTGAGACAGAATAAAGATATTTTAATATATAAGATCACAACACTTTACTTCCTATTACTCTTTGTCAAGAAATCCATGAGGTTATCATTTAATGACAAAGAAATAATTGTATCAGTCAGGGTTTACTAGGGAAACATATATAATACAAGATATACAACTATAGAAGAATTTAAAGATTAGCTTATGACAGCCACCCAGAGAGATGGGTGTGGAAGAGTGCAAAAGGTCAGTCTGCACACTGGGGATCTGAAGGATCCAGTCTGAGGCCTGGAGCTCAGCGTGGTGTCCGGTATCAGGAGGTTGAAGAAACTGTGCCAAAAGGCTGAAGGGTTGTTGCTGGAGACGGAAGAATCTGAGCTGAAAGCCAGAATGTCCAAACTGAAAAGACTGGAGCCCCTCAAAAGAAACAGAAGTTCTCCTTTCTTCCTCATCTCCCTTTATGACATTCTGACAATAACCCTCCTTAGAGTTGGTCTTCTATACCCAAAACTATGCTGAGCCAGTTTAGTTTGGTGTTATTTACTCAAGTGGACACAATCAGTCAACCATCACAATCCATCCCTTGTCAATTTAATAGCCAGACACATTTCCTTAAACCATCATCTCCAGATACAAAGACAAGTTCATAATTATACCTAACTATCCTCATCTTGTATACAAACAAAAATACACTAATTCCCTCCTCAGAATAGAAGGTGAGTTCTCTTTGGATGATGCTTACTGTTAATATTTCATAAATTAAACACTATAACATAGGTTTAAGAATACTTAAGAACCAATAATAAGTCTATCAACATTATATTGCAGTGGAATATTACAAGAGAACTATTCATTCAATCAGTCAATCAATCAACCAATCAATCCAAGAAAAACAAACATGGAAACCAGAAAATAAGCAATCCTCAAGATGATGGTAAGATAAGATCCCAAATGGCATCAGTGTAGTGACCTACAGAGCAACCTACCCATATGGTTCTAATCTCCCAAAAGAACAAAAACAAAGTGACTGGTAGATCGCTGAAACTGGTTCTCTGAACTGAAAGAAATATTACTGTTTGTATTAGTCAGCTTTCTCATTGTTGGGCACCATACTTAACACCAATAATTTAAAGGAAGAGAAGTTTGACTTGGCTCACATTTAGAGGAATTCAGTCCACACTCAGCGGGCTCCTAAGCAGAATCTTCATGTGAGAAGGACAAGGCTTCACAATGGCTGGTAAGAAGAAAGAATAACACCAGAGAGGAAGTAGGGAGGGACCAGATAGCACCCAAAGTGACCCATCCAGATGCACCCCAAAGTATGCTCCACCAATGCTATGGTGGCAACTTGCTACCCAAACACATTAATGCAACATGATACAACTATCTTGTGCACAGCCAAAAATGCAATAATTCTTTCCCCAAAGTCTCAACAGTTCTAGCATTTTTCAAAAGTCCAGTCAGTCTTTTCTGAGACTGCACGAAAACTCTTAGCTATGAACCTCTGTAAAAATAAAGAAATAAATTACATAATCCCAACATACAATGGCACAGAGTAAACTTTCCCATTCCAAGAGGGAGGAATGGGGAATAGAAAAGAGTAGGGCCAAAGAAAAGCAAAAACACCGCAGGGCAAATGTTAATTCCCATATAGCTCCAAGTCCAGCATCTTGGGCACACAGTGGTGAAATGTAAGTTCCATAGGGCTTCACGCCTATGGTCTTGCTGATTGCAGTCCACTTGGCCTCTCTTGAGCTGGCTCTGCTCACACCCGCAGCTTTCCTCAAAAGCTATTCTATGTTCCTGGCATCTCCAACTTCCTGGAATATCTACCGCACTTTCGGCTTCATTACCTCTTCCCTCACTACCACTGCAGGGGCTCCTTGCCTGGCCCACCAGGCCTTCCTCTGAAGGGGAGCCTCCCTGATCCCACAGCTCTTGCATTCTGCATGCCAGTAAAACCACCGACACAAGAATAGTGCCAAGTTCTACTGTTAGTGGGTGCAGAAGTTGGGCCCCTTGAACCACGGCTGTGCCAGCCTTTGAGTACTTCAATGACTGAGCAGAGTAAAATTAATCACAGCAAAGCTCATTCTCCAGCAGGTTGTTGAGGGGCTCTTTTCTCAAATGAAAGATATACTTTGCATCTATGAGTCTGTGATGGGTGGGGCTTTGCTGATTCCTGAGATGGCCTCAAGACATCCTTCTTATCTTTGTATAAAGTGCTTTGTTTCTTTTTAATGACACCAACCTCTGCAGCAACTACACATCCATTGGCCCCAACTTTACATGTTTCCTTTTGTACCAGAATTTAAGTTTTTCAAATTTGCCTGCTCTACTTCTTGCCTGCATTCTCACTATAAATCTAACTAGAAGCAGGCAGAAGTACCCACACCACAGCCTGGATTTTGGGCTGTATTAAATTTCATCCACAAAATTAATTGCTTACACTGTCCTTAATCTCAGTCTCCCACAGAGTCTCAGGATATGGACAAAATATAGACACATTTCCTGCCAGAGTGTAATGCATATGGCCTCTAGTCGAACTGTCAGTGGAATTCTTGTTCCCAGCTGAATCCTCCTGAGCTTAATATTTACTGTCTCTATTCCTATCAGCATTCTAGTGTTCTGAGCTCTGACCAGAATAACTCATCAGGCTCTCCTTAAAGCACTCCGTGGCTTCCATAGTAAACATTTCCAAACCTTTCTAAACTTCTGCAATCCAGTTTCAAAAGCTTCTAAACCACGTGTTCAGCAAGGATCCCACTTCATTTTATCTAACACAAATTCTCTGTATTAGCCAGCTTTCCCATTGATAGACATAATAACCAACAACCACAATTTAAAGGAGAGATCTAATGTGGCTCACATTTTAAAGAGATTCAGTCCATAGTCAGCTGGTTCCAAGGTAGAAACATTACAGTGGGAAGGAATATCACAGAAAACCTGTTTGGTTTGTGGCACCAGAAAGCTGAAGGGAACATTACCAGAGGTAAAGAGACTTAGATATAGCACCCAAGATTATGCCTCCATCACCCACTCAGACATACCCAGAAGTATGCTTTACTAATCACCTGGGCTACTCCAAAGCGAATCAAGTTGATATAATGAAATTTAATTGTCACACTGTTTTCAAAGAATCTAAAGAGAAACATTAGCGACAATTACAAAGAAAGCTAAGCTTTTAAAATTGAAACTACTATAAATTCCAATACTAATCAAAGGTAACTTAAAAGTTTTCATCTATAAATATTTATGAGATCATAACTAAAGCAAATGTTCAAATTAAATTTTTCAAAAGCTTTGAAATAACTACAAGGAAAAGAAAAGGATATCAGAGATATGTTAATCTGTTTTTCATTGCTGTGACAAAACACCTGAGGAAGTCAATTTAAAGAAGAAAATACTTATTTTGGTTCCTGGCTTCAGAAATTTCAGTCTGCAGTTGGCTGATTCCATTCTTGTGGTCTTAGAATGAGGTAGAACATCACAGTATAAGGTCATGGTGGAGTAAAGTTTCTCATTTCATGGAAGCCAAGAAAAAGAGAAAGGGGATAACAGCCAGCAAATAAGGACCTAGGGAAAAAATACACCTTTCAAAGCTACACCCCCAGGGACCTGTTTCATCTGCTTAGGTCCTACAGTGAGCCCACTGAGCAATGAGCCATCATTGGATTAATCCAGTGATGAAGTTACAGCCTGTGTGATCCAATCGTTTTTCTAAAAGCCCCATCTCTGAATGATATTGCTTTGGGGACCAAGCCCCCAACACACGAGTCTTGGAGGACATATAGTCAATTGCTGAGTACTAATCTCTCAGATACTTATAAATTCATCAGTAAGAAAGTAATGTATTCCATTATAAAGCTTGGAGCACAATTTGATTATTCTCTCCTCTTTTTTTCCTTTCAACTTGTTATTCTATGTACAATCATCATTTTGATAATAAAAATTAAACATAAATGCCTTGAACAGGATTTGGCACATAGCGTGTGCTCAGTGAATAATTGATGCTGATGTTCTTGCTGCTGTGATCTTTGCTAAAGCGACAACACTAAAGTGAGAACCAATCCACATTTTGAACAGCCCTAAAGTAAATAATTTTATACACTCTATTTCTCCATCCAAAGGAAAAAAATGTCCAGTGACTTCCACTTTATGTATGATAGAAAATCTGAAAAGTCACTAAAAATATTGTGAATCATTTCTCTAAAAACATACTCAAATGTTTTCTTTAAACTATGGTATGATCTGAATGTCCCATACCACCAATTCATACAGTGAATTCTAGCTCCCACTGTAATAGTATTAGAAAGTGATGACTTTGGGGTAGTGATTCAGTCATGAGGGCTTTGCGTCTATGAATGAGATTAGTGCCCTAAACAAAGAGCCCCAGAGTTAGCAAGCTCTTCTACCAGGTGTGAGGCAAGAAGGCAACATTAGGCCCGGAAAAAGGCTAGTACCAGACACCGATTTTGTTGGCACATTTATTTTGGACTTCCCACCCTCCATAACATTGAGTAATAAACTTCTATTATTTATAAACCAGCCAGTTTATGCTATTGTTTTTAAAGCAGCCTATACAGACTTAAATAAGTTAGAACAAAAGTTCAGTTAAGGATGTTTTTTTACTATGTTATAACCAGAATGCTTTAGATTTTACTTATCTCTTCATTTATTTATTCATTTAAAAGATATTGAGAGCCTACTAATATGCTAGACACTGTGTAATGAAGGACCAAAAGAGAAAAAAAAGTCCTTACTTGTAAGGAACTATATTTTATTGGGAAAACCGAAAGAGATTCTGAAAGCAGACAACATGATTTGTAAAGTCTTAATAAGACGTAGGAAAAGCAGGATTCGTAGTGATTTCAAAGTTTTTGGCCTACACAAATGGAAGAGTAAGTGGTCATCAACTGACACAGGGAGACCTGTGAAAGGAGCAGGCCTTGGTGAGCATAAGTTAGCTACGTTTTGGATTTAAAGTTGAAATGCTTATTGTAAATCCAAGTAAAGATGTCAGATACATGCATCCAAAGAAGAGGTCTGTTCTGGAGATAATTTTTGGTTTAATAATTGAAATATCACTCAGGGCTCAGTGGAGAATGGAGAACTGACTCAAAGTATCTGAAGCAAAACCTTACAAATTTGTTGGATGGATTAGGAGAACAAACTTCATGGAAGGGCTGGAGGTACAGCTCAGTGGGGTAAGTGCTTGCCGCTAAGCACTAAGGCCCTGAGTTCGATCCCTGGTCCCGGAAAAAAAAAAAAAAAAAAAAAAAAACTTCATGGAATACCATGGGATTTTATTCTGAACCCTCTATCATAGCTGTAATTTGGCAATCGGGAAACACCTACACCTCGCAGAGAGAAATGAGATGTGGAGTTCTACTTCTGTTAACATTCGTATTCTGCTGGAAGTTGGGTATCAGGTAGATCTGCAGTAGGAAAATGGCTTCCCCATCCTGTCTGTCTTTTTACTTCTCACAGGAATACTTGTTAGGAGAACCTAAACTACATTATAACTTAAGCTGCAAAGGAGTTAGAGAAATAGATTTTAGCTCTTAGGCACCTGAAATACAGAGGGGAACATAAAGAGAGTCAAATAAATACTAAACAACAATAGATCTAACGTAAATAGTACTTAGTGCCATAAGGCTGGATAGGTCACCAAGGAAATAGGATGGAACCAAGCACTAAGCTATGGACCATTCTGACATTAAGAGGACAAGGAGGTAAAAGGAAAGTGACATTGGTCCTTGGGGTGGGTAGAAAACCAGCAGAGCATTTTATTGTAGACATTAAATGAAGAAAGTGCTTCAAGGTAGAGAATGATGATAAGTCTAATGTTTACAGACGCAGTGTTTCTTTCTGAGAGGTGGAGAGAGAGAGATCCAAAAATGTGTACACACCTCAAGAAAATATTTTAAACTACAAATCTTTAATACTAAATTTATTGAGACATCATGAGATTAATACAAGTTACCTTGACCTTTACAATTACAGGAGGTGCTCAAAGTGGTGGGCTTTAGCTTCCAGACACTTACTAGTGCGGCAAACTGCTGCCTGGGTAATGTTGTTCATTGAAACTGCTGCACATACATTTTTAGTTTCTTCTCTAAGGGCTGACTGTATAGTGGGTTTTCTGTGATGTGCAATATCCACTATATATCCACTATATTATACATATACACATATATTCATGTATATAGTCATATATGTATTCATCCATATATATGCATATATATACACACACACACACAGGTCATGCACATGTGTGTATGTATGGAGAGTGAGAGGAGAGAGGGAGAATGGAGTCAATGTTACCTGCAATCCTGTTTTTCAGGAAGAAATGATAATTAACAGGATGAATTAATATCTATTATATAATAGTATATTGTCTTGGTTACTTTTCCCTCAATGGTGAGACAAAATACTCAGCACCCAAAATTAAGGAAGAAAAGGTTCATTTAGCTTGCAGTTTGTGGAGGTTTCAGTCCATACTACTTGGCTGGTACCAAGGCAGAGTGGCACATGGCACAGGGCAACCATTCGTGGTGGTGGAAAATAGCAAAGCAACAAGAGCAAAAGGGAGGAGTGGAGGCAAGCAGCCTCTTTCTCTCCTTTACATATGCAAACTATCTACCCCAGGGCAGGGTAGCCCTCCTACCCGTGAATCAGTCCTGAACTCTAAAAGCCCACCCCATGACTTCATGTGTCTTTGGAGGGGACATTGAGACACAAACCGTAACATATGTTAATATTTCTGTGTTGTCATATACTTGTTATAATCTACATCTACCTAGAACTGTATAAAGGAATTATACCATTTATGCTATGTGATATGATTTTAGCAGTGAATAATATGACATGGTCATGTTTTCAAGATCAGTAGGTGTATAGTTAGACTATTATTTAGCCAAAGATGCATTATATAAATATATTATATTTACATGATAATTACCCTATTGATGAACATTTAGATTATCCCAATATTTCAGTTTTGTATATAATATTACAGTGAATATCCATGTGAATATGATATAATATTCTTGATGTCTAAAGCTTGTTTTCACAAAATTAAATAATTGGACATAGAGAAAATTCATTATGTCCAGAGACAATCACAAAGCTACAAAGCCTAAGGAAAAAAATAACTTGGAATGAGTATATTTTGTTATAAAAACCTGCTCCTGGTCTTGACATCTTGAATGTGTGTTAATACAGTATCTTCTCATATAATGCATATCAATCTCACAACTCAAAAATTTGGTGAATATGCTAGCATAGATGCCCTTTTGAACTTATGCTATTATCAACCTACAGTACTATATTTTTAGAACACTTAGAAAATCATTTTCCCATAAGTTTTTTTGGAATTGTAACTTGATATTTAATCAGGCATCAGTGTGCTGTATATTTAAAAAATTGAAAAATTTAAATAGTGTATAATTTCCACTGCTTGATTTTGAATGTCCAGCATCTTTGACTTGAGCTTGGAAGGAAGCAAGAGAAAAATGAAAACTTACATTGTCGTTTACTCAACCAATTGGGCAGACACACTCTGCAAAAGCTTGCACTGTGTTCACCAGCCCCCATCAAACTACCTCAGTGATAAAGAATGCATTGGGGGTAGGGTGATTTGCTACATCTCCCTTTCTATGTAGAATGTTAGCTACACTGTGTAGATGAGCATGAGTGTGAATACGAGTGTGGGCTGCTATAGATAGAAATCCACATGGTGTCTGGGTACAGTGTACTATATACAGAAAGTCAAGGTGTTACTGGTATGTAAAACAGACTCTAAAATTGTGGAGCAAATTATATCATAAGAACACTAGGCACCAAATGGTGAACAAACATAAACAAACAAGTTTTAAATCATTCATTTCTGTTTCCAAGGATATTAAATCTAAGTCTCAAAGCCTTCTTATTTCTTTCTCCCCTTTGTAAGCTGTCCTTGCTCATCTACATTTCTTGATATATATCTGCTTCTTCAAACATTCTACAGCCATAAAAATCTCAGGGAAACATTTCACCACCTGACAGACTCTTCTGAAATTGGTGACTCTAGGAATCATGGGCCACCATCTGCTTAACTATGACTTCTTGGGTACACTGAAGGCTCTTTTGCACGAGAGGGATGTCAAGGTTTCTTCATCAAAGTCGCCATCTTGGGTCTCCCCAACACCCCACACTCCGAAGGACTTCTAAATTCCCAGGAATATCCATGGGGCATTTTTAGCATCTGTCAACTGTTTGTGGGAAGAAGATAAAGATCATATAAGAATGCGTATATATAGTTGCTTCTTCATTGGACCCTTAAATCAATTCTGTCAGTGAAAAGAGTCTGACACTGAGATATGGGTGCAGAAGGCTTATTGGGATGTGTTGTTTTGAGATTAACACCTGCAGGGAAGTGAAGGAAGCAGAATTGGGAAGAACAAGAAGTTGGGCTTTGATGGAATTGCAGCAGATGTCTCTTGTATCACCCAGGGAACTCTGGAACTGGGATGGCTTTTCAGTTATGTCCCTAGTTGAGGCAAAAGGACCTGTTTCTTTTATACCCTTGAAAATTAGCTATTGGGTATAGGCTGCTCCTGAAAGGCTGCAATGGATCCTGAATGAAGGATCACTCTTTGACTGAGGTGACTCCTGAATAGGGCCTTCCTTGTGCCCAGGAGCAGCCACATTCCTCAGCAGTAAAAAGAGTTCCCATGTCCTGAAGGGAGATGAGCTTTGCGCTGTGATATCCACCACCCTCAGGAATTTCTTGGTGTCCCAGAAGGCACTTCCACCTCAGGAGCTCCAACCTGTACAAGTGACCATCTTTAGACACAGGAAACTAGTAGGAAACTAAGTGTTGTTAGAGAAGCCACCAGTGTTCAGTGACCCTCAGATGCAAAGGCTCAACTACCAGGCACATCGTTACCATGGAAATTGCTTCAGCAGGTATTAAAAGACACAGCAGAGCACACAGCATCCTAGGGCTGATGGTGAGGGTACTCTAAATGAGTAGAATTTTCCATGGAGACATGAAATTGGAACTTACAACACTATATCACCAGTATCAACTACACCTGACTTTTCTTTAATATCCACCTGGATATCCTGTCCCAATTCTTGGGCAATCCCTGGTATTAGAGGAAGAACCTATATATGTCACCATCTTCATGAAAGTCCTTTATGGTTGTTGGAATAGTCAGTCAACTGGCTATTATCCCAGAATAGGCCCTCAAACAATGAACTGTGGATGTTGGTCATCTTGCCCTTTGGTGACATAATTTCAATGCTTGTTCCTCACAGAGGTTCTCCGTTGCCTATAATGTCAGCTTTTTCATTAATGCACCATTTTTTGTCTTTCCTTTCTCCCCTAATTCCTCCCCTCCCTCTCTTGTTCCGAGGATCACCTTGTACCAAACGAGCTGCAACCAGATCTTTGTCTCCACATCTCCCTTGGAGGGAACCCAAACTAAGGGGATAAATGAAGAGCATCTTCTTCATCATCAGGACTGTTGCCATATCCTCATCTTTTCCAAAAGTTCTAGAGAAAATGTTCTCTGGGATCCTCTCTTTCTGACCCTTTATATGAAGGAAGGAGGGATGTACTGATGGTAGCATGGATGAATGAATGATAGGATGGATATATGCATGATAAATGAATAGTTTAATATTCTTTTCTATTTTTTATGACTATCCTTGTCCATGTTCCAAGGTCAGAGAAAATTCTAGCCATGTCACACTTTTTGTTTTAGCTGCCTGTCATGCATTCTCCTCCCTCTGTATACAGCATGTTGAATTCCCTTGAAGGAGGCATCTCGGTCCGCACTTAGCTCCTGGGCACTGCCTGATGCTGACCTTCATCAGCCTTAGCCTCACAGTTCCCACAGAAGCACAGTTTGGCAACATCTCTCCCCTGTTGAATCTCTTAGCCTTTGACCATGGATTTCCATTGCATTTAAAATAAAATTCTAATTATTTTCTTTATCTAAAAGTGTCTAGGTGATCTGGACCCTTTGCACCCTTTGGGCCTCATCTCACATCCTCTAACTGACCTCAGACCAGGTCTCTCTTCTCAGATTTACCAAGTTGATCCCTGCCTTGAACTTTGCAGTGATACTTTACCTGGAAAACTTTTCCCAAATCATTTCTCACCTCAGACTCCATGTCATTCAGTTCCCAGACCATATGTCACCCCCTCAGATAAATGTTCCCTACCACTCAATCTAAGGTGGTCAAGCTTCCAGTCAATAGCATACAACTCTGCCTTATTTTGATTAGATTATCTTTTTGTTGATTTACTCATTTAACTGTTTGATGCCCTTATGGAAATATAAGCTCTGTAAAGTGTACCTATTAGTCCTGTTCACTCTAGTACCCTCAGCACCTAGAATAGTACGTACAACATAGTAGGTATTCAATTAACATTTAAAATAAAGCAATGAAATGTTTCCTATTTGTTTACATAGTAAATCATAAGCTTTGAGGAAAAATATAAAACCTCTACTCCCAAAATGATTGATCATTGCTTTATAGCATCTTAAAATCTCAAAATCTAAAGGCAAGGTATTACATAACTACAGAACATAGTAATCACGAGAATGACTGTAGGCTATCAGGTTTCTACTATCACTCTAGATTGTCATGCGATGTAAAGTCTAAAGAGCCTTCCAACTCTAAATGTTCTCAACACTATTGGTTTCATTACCCTAGACTGAGTTATTTGTTGCTGCATGATGTTACTGTGATAACAGGCTCGTTAATAAAGATAATATAATGACAACAATAGCAAGAAGTTGATGCTGCTCTTTCCTGTGATTTACGGAGATGCTCTAGATGGAGGATTGAGAGGAAGTTGATTTCTGAGTCAGGCAAAGAAGTCCATCATAGTTATGGATACCTCAAGTCAAATCAGCAAAATGCGCCATCCAGAGTAGCCCATGAAATATATGTCGCTAGATACTACCAGTCAAGGAGGAGGGACAAACAGGTGTCCTGGCAAGGATGTGTGACTGTGTTGTTTTACCAGGACAAAGAGGAGCGAAGGCTGTAAGATTTAGCTCTTCAGAACGACAACTTTGAGAGCCTGCAATGATTTATTTGACAGGGAAGAAGAGGGTGGGCTGCCCTCCTCTACAGAATCAGCTCCTTGATTATAAACACTCAATAACTTTCCAGTTGAAAGTGCATTTTTCCCCTTGCCTATATGGATCTGATGCCTGCTTTATTACTTCCTATTAGGAAATGCTATTTAATTCCATCCACAGCTTGGTGACCTTTGTGTGGCTTCTCCATTTAGGAAATTTACAAGTAAATCACTAAGAAGTATGTACACATACACTTATAAAATATACATGCACTTGTAAATGAAAATGCACCAAACCACAAAAAAATAGTGCCACATGCATTGCAAATACAGGGCATATGTGCATAAGAGGTGGGAGGCAGGTGTTTGGGAAATCTTCACACCATCCCAATATTTTTCTAATGGTTTCCATTTCCAATGCAAGGGAGAATTTGGAAAACATTAGCCACTGTGGTGTGCTCTAAGCAGAGACATGTAGCTGGCAACGTGGTGGGTGGGACCCCCCTCCTTTCCCTCTAACAAAGAAATAGGGTGAGTTTATTAAAGCATAAATGCCATTTTCATCCTGAAATGTTAACTGTGAGGCTGGGATCCCTGAGGTACAGAGGCAGTCAAAGCAAACAGCTGTGCCACCTACTTGCAACAGTTGTACGCCCACCACACAGCACTGAGGGGAGGAGCAGGTCAAAGAGAGCCGTAAAGAGGCTGGGAAACCTGGCTGAGCTTGCTCCGTGTTAGCCCGAGGGAGAATGCAGCCCTTCAGAGGGTAGGTATTGTGTGTGCTGTTCAGGGCACTGAACATTCTCCTGCAACTCATCTCCTATAAACCACCTACTGCATTTTTATATTCTACAGTCACATAGACCAAAACAGTGCTTAGCAAATTAACAGAATGCTAAATAAAAGGCATATCAACCAAACTAGCAGGCAGCTTGAAGATGATCCGGAGTGGGGGCTGGCTGTAACTACTGTTTTGGTGGCAAGTGGTTGCTTTCCCATCCAAGTCTCTTTGCAGGCTTTGGGAAAGATGGGGTGCTCAGGCCAAGCCGTTATTAGGTTATCTCCCCAAAGCCTCAGGGTTGCCCCCTGCCTGCCTGCAACAACAGAGGAGGTAGGAGGGAGAGCTCGGGCAGAAGGAAACAACCCTGTTTGGTAAACATTCAAGGCAAGTAGCTCTCCCCGGGTTGTAACTCAGCTGCCCTGTCAGCCAGGGAGAGGCAGACAGTGGAGAGAACCCCATCACCCACCACCATGACCCTGTACCGGCATCTCTACATCCACCATAACAACCCTCCTCTCAGCTCCTATGCATAGAAGTTCTTTCTTCTCCTTCAATCACCCTCCTAACTCTTCTTTCTCAATATGGTTCTCTATAGATTTCTATATTAGCTCCTCTTCTCCCCTGATACATTTTCTTGAGCACCTCATTTCTCATCCATTAATTCCATTGCCATCTTTAGGCGAACTAACAATTTCAAAGCTTTTATTTCTTCCTCTAGTGGTGCTCCTGACCTTTGGACACACATATACAACTGCCTAACAGACATCTCTACTTGACATTAGAGGCCCTAGAATGTTGACGTGGTACTCTATGTTTTTCTTCCCTTCTGGGGAGGGTGACCTTAAATGTGTGTCCAGGCAAGACAACTTGTATATAATATGAGTAGCCAACTAGAGGGTTAATGAAAATTATATAGCGGTTGTAACCTATTCCAAGCTACCCTTTGACATGACTACTAATGTCTAAATATCCCATATATGTGCAAAATGTACTACAAACAATTCTGAGTCTCTCATTCTATATCTTCTGTCTCAGGAAATGGAAACTTCATCTATCTGATCATCCAAACTCTAAATTTGGGGATTTCTTTGCTTTCTTTTTCATCTGGGTCATGAGCTCTGCAAGTTCCCCTTCTTGGTCTTCTGTCCAGCCTTCAATCTCCACGGAATTGGCCCTGTCTCTACCCTGTCAGCAGCTACCTGGGATCCTGCTCCAAATTAGAAATTATCCTAAACCACAGTGAGTTCTCCCATATCATCTTAAGCATCATTGCTGAGCAAAGAATACTACTTCTGTGTCCTGCCCATTAGAATTAATGTTCTTGCACACTGACCTCAGTGTAGAATAAGCATTGTACTCCTGGCTGCTTCCCTCAAGGGTCAACTCTATAAGATATGCAAGTTCAAAGTGGCTGCTTTTTCATATTAGTTTCCACTGAAGTCCCTGCATGTTCTTCAGCCAAGCCAGCTTCTCAGAATATGACAGTTTGTTTGGTCAGGATAGGACAGGCTGTCAAAGCCTTGATTCTTGTTCACATCAGAGCCTAAAGTGGGTCAGACAGTTACCACTGCCTGGAATTCTTCAGGTGGCAAACCAAGGACTCAAGTGGCTTTCATTTTGCAATTCCATCCTCTCAAATGTGTTTTCTCCAAAATCGCTTAGGCAGGAAAGGTGAAAGCATGAAGATACACTCTCTCTAAACTGCCTCTGACCAGATGTGACGCAGCATTCTATTTATATGCCATTGTTGAGAATTAGCTATATGACCCCCACTTACCTGCCCTGGGGCTGAGAAATGCAGAAGACATGAATATTCAATGAGCATGAATTAATATTATTTCATAATTATTTCAGGAAGCTAAACATTATCTCTAGGGTCTGAAAGGGCTGAAAAAACATTTAGACTATTCTAAGAGGCATAGACCTTTGCATCTAGTAAGAGCAGCAGTTGGACAAGTAAAATAGCAGGCTGATTTGAGGATGTCTCCATGTGGGGCTCATAGGTGGCAATCACTTTGAAGCATACAGTGTCTGCTTCTGTCAATAGTCTCTGCTAATGAAATAAATGGTGGTTTGCTTAGAGTTAGGGTGACACTGGGTAATTGATGCCTACCTGACAGACTGGCAGAACACACACAGACACTCTGAAAAGTTCATTAAAAACACACACTTAAATACACCAAGATTACTTGTGACTCTCTTCCCGCCTGCAATATAATTAAATAGAGCTTTATCTAACCATTTTACTTGTATGCATTAGGGACTCCAACCAAGGCTCTCTTCCTCCCAGGACTTTAATATGCCCTTATCTGTTGGTACTAATTGAGTTTTCTCATACTGCCACATGGGCAGTGGCTAATAGAAGATGGGAAGTCAGATCTGATATGCCTACCAGGTGATGGTAAGGTTCCTAAAGATCTCTGAGTGACCTCCAATCTTTGGGACCTCAGAGTCATATCTGAAGATGTAGAAATTTCATACTTTTATACCATTTGATCTTAATTATATATATATATATATATATATATAGAGAGAGAGAGAGAGAGAGAGAGAGAGGGAGGGAGGGAGAGAGAGAGAGAGGGAGGGAGAGAGGGAGAGAGGGAGGCAGAGAGATCTATATAGGGAGAGAGACAGAAAGAGAGACAGAGATAGAGACAGAGACAGAGACCTGAGATGCTCCTAAAGGCTGGATGAATGAGCGGAACAGCCTGGGTGGAAAGCATGCACATCCTCAAGCTTGACCTGGTCACAGTCCAGAAGTGGTTCCCAAATGTCCTCAGACATCAGAAGCACCCAGACAACTTGGGGAAATCCAGACTGCTGAGCTCTGCCTGAGACTCATGTTCCCATGAAGATGTCAACGCTGCTCATCTGGGGACCACACTCTGAGAACCACTGGCTAAGAGGAAAGTAGCCCCTCGTATTGTCAAGTCCTCGGCTTTTCAACGAAAAACTGAAAATCCAGATTTATATGTGAAATCTCTTCATTTTCCAAATCCTGGCAACAAACTTAAAATTACTTTTAAAGCACTTGGTGAGGCAGGCAGACTCTTTAGGGTAGCTTTTGCTCTTAATCTGGCTACTCATAACTACCCTTAGGAATGTGGTCAACACACACACACACACACACACACACACACACACACACACACACAGAGATACACTCCTTTATGTGGTAAGTGGCACCTTCAGTTTAGTTCACAGCTTTGGGAGGTCATGTCAGCCAGTGGATGAGCCAAAGAACTCTGATAATTGTTGCACAGATATTAAAGATTCTTCCCATTTCCTCCCTATTTATCATGTGATCCTATTTTGTCTCCTGTTACCCTGAAAGATGAATTTGCTAAGAAAGGGGCTGAGCCCTTATATTAACCTGACCTTCCCACAGTAAGTCCAGCAAACCTTTTAAACTTTGTCAAGGAATGCTTAAAAGACACTAGTCTTCTTTGGGTCAGTTTTTAAGACATCAATTCTAAGCATATTCAGCTAAAACATCTTACTTCCCAGGAGCAGGGTTCTGAGTGGTTTCACTTGCTCTGTTTGGAGACCTTTCAGGCATCAGATGCGAAGGTGCCCATGCCCTGCCAGCTCTGTGCAGCCACTGCTTCCATAGTACCCAGACTTGGAAAGGTAAGAGGACAACAAGCAGAGAAGAGAAATATAAGCAGACATAACTCCAAGCTTTATTTGTTTTATACACAACTGGCATTCCATTAACGAGCTTACATGAAAAAAGTCACTCTGGATTAAAAAAAAATTTGATCATTCCCATGGACAATAAATGAATGAATAAAAATTGTTTGCAGCTTCTTTACCTAGATGGATTCAAAGTCTCTAAACCATTCGATTTTCTTTATTATGATTTAAGCTCTGGAAGCCAATCCTTGCAAAATAATCATTTCTGGTATGGAAAAGCCCAGCCTTATGATTTGACTATTTCAACCAAACTATAAATATATAATAGAACTTTTCCCCCATTTGGAATATGGCAGACACGGAATTGTAATCAGCTCTTTGACCTCAGTGCTACCGTAATGTCTATGGAGACACTTGCTCTCGGTAGAAAATTCAAATGGTGGTGATTACAGTATGCATTTAGAGAACTAGCTTTAGGTGTGGTCCAGAATTCCCCAGCACATGCTTCCTCCTCCCAAGATTATGTATCTATGTCAAACTTACAGGAAAAAATTGCTGGATACAGGATAAATATCCAAGGGTATTTTGTGGGAAAATTGTATGTTTCAACAAGTGAAACTGCTGTCTTGTCTTTTTTAAAGGATATTTTATCAACTCCATCTGAACTGTAGGGTCCTAAATTATATTACCCTTTTTGTAACTAGTTAAAATATGTAAATTCTGTTTGTTAAATTTTCTTCTATCCTTTCCTTTAGATAAAACAACAGAAACTGACAACTCTGATAGGTTTACGGAGATTACATTTACAGCAGGTGTTCTGATGACCTCGGCCTCAATCCTTCCACATTCTGCTTTCAAGCAGACATCTACTCTTCACTGAAGAAAGGCTTCTGCTGAAGTGACAAATGCACTGAAGCCAGATCTTCTAAAGTCACGTGAATGAGTGAGTGAGGGGGAGATACTCTGGGTCAGCGAGGGTAGAGGTCACCTGACAGTGAATAAGCTGTGGGTGCCATCTTCCTCAGTGTCCTGTCCACAGAGGCTAGCTGCTGTGGGCAAATAGAGCTGGCCCCTCCTGACACAGAGGTGGAGACAGAGACACCCACACCTTGTATGACAGGAGGTGTGCCCCTAACCCAAACGATGCAAAAGGGCTGCCTTAGCACTGCCACACTTAGAGGAAGGAAGTTCCCTGGGTTGAGCAGACACTACAGAAGCCACTGATGCTGTTCCCATTGTGTTCAACTTGGAGGGGAAGAAGAAAGCATTTATTGTTATCACAAGATGTCCAGGGAGAAAAATCATAATTTGTAATGAATCTTTAACCTATTTAAAGTAATTAAAGATCCACTCCATATGTGAGAGGCAAGCCTTTGTCTCCTCACTCTCCTAATTAGTCCCTTCATTGCCTGGGTCTGGCTTTTCCTACGGCAGATTTTGTTCTTCTCCTCTGCCTTTTTGATCACTGCGATGCTCATGATGCCTCCTAGAATTTGCTTCCCTACAATGATGAAAGGGTGTTGCTTTTGGCACACCTCCAATGGTCTCCTTGCTCCAGATAAGTTCCTCTCTGCTTGCCTCCGAGCCCCTACCCTGCCTCTTGTGCTTGATGAGTCAGTTCACATCTCCTCCACATGCTGCAAAACCTCTATTAGATGGAGAATAAAGTAAAAAGGACAAGATACTGATGTTATTTAAGCCAAGAATTTAAACATATTAAGAAAAAAATGTTGATTTGTGAATTGCAAAATATTAATATATAAAAGAAGCATACTTCCCCTTAACTGAGCAAATCCACTTCTAAGAATTTATCCAACATATAAAATCATCAATGTGCTCAGAGATGTAAATATATTATAGCATTTTGATAATATCAAAACTCAAAACAAGCAACATGTCTATCATTAGGTAGCTCTTTAGATAAACTCTGCGATTACTACATAGTGGAAAACTGTTCAACCATTAAAAAGACCAGAAAAGTTCTCCATGAAGTGATTTAGAATGATTTCTAGGGCACATGATTAAAAACAAGGAATGGAACAGTATATAAGTAATTATAAAAATATTTATAATAAGAGTGATAGATCTGATATATGTATAGGTAGAAGACTTCAGTAAGGCAATAAAAGAAAACTGGTAGAAGGGTTGTTTTCTGCAAAATGCAGTAGAGGGAGGGGCATTGCATCTGTAGGGGTGGAAAAGAGGCTTCCATTTTAACTTTTTAATTGTTTGAATGTTAAACCATGTGTATGAATTACTCTCTCCCTCCTGAAAATAAGTTAATTCATGATGAATATGTGTGGTCTTCTAACAGCAACATCAAAACTGAGACTTTGTCTCCCTCTGATGGGTCCAAGTTTTGACCTCTGTAAGTCTAATTCTCTGCATTACATTTTGCAAGGTTTCTGATAAAAATCCTTTGAGTGATTGCAACAAGTTATTAAAAGATAGCCTGAACACAAGGTTTCACATACTGTGCATACAAAATGAGGGTCTCAGTCTGAGTCCCCTAAAAATCATGGCCTGAGATTGAATATTGATTCTTTATTTGGAAAGTACAGCCAGGAGTTAAGGAAGTAAGGCAAGGAGATTTGGAAGCAATCCTACTGGTAGATAATACCTTGACACGTGGGCCATAGCTTCAAGAGAGGCCTTAACAAGGACACTGCTGGTTGCCTGGAAGATGGGGGCATATCCAGACAGCCTTTGCAGAGAAACCAGCTTCAGGAAGCCCATCAGAAAGAAAAATGAAGAAATTTCCATTGTGCAAAGTGTGCTCCACAGGGAGTTACAGCCCCTGCACTCTGGATTGCATTGTCTTGCCCCTTCAGCAGCCACATACAAGTCCAGAATTAATGAGAAGAGATAAAGAATCTGAACCAGCAGCCTTCAGCCTTAGGCAACGGGACCGCAAGGATGTGTAGTGACTCTAGTATCTATTGCAGGAGCTGAGACAAAGTGGATGCGTTGAGGTTCAGCAGGCAGGTTAGACGGAAAGGATCCAATGATTCCTGTGGGATGTGTCTTCTATAGTAAGCAAGAGACTCTTTGCCTATAAGTCGTTGTATCTCAGGGAAAAAATTGGCATACCCCAATAAATGGAAATATGAGGTGCTTTTAAAGAGACACTACATTAGTTAACCTTCACTGTATAAAGTACCACTCTGAAATGTAGGGACTTAAAACAAGAGCCAATTTATTATTGTTCACAAGTCTGTGTATTGATTGGCAATGAGATGGACTACAGTCACCTCACTCTGTTGTTTGGAGGTGAGAAATGCTCTGAATCCATGTTGGTGGTCAGTGGAGGGCTCTCTCATCCTGCACTAGGCTTGCACATGCTTCTTCACATGGTAGTAGCTATAAATTTCCAAAAGGGAGCAAGAAAGAGCAAGATCCAGCTCACTGGCACTTTCTGAATCTTCCCTTATGTCACATTTACTAATGTCCCACTGATGAAAGCCATACAGGGAAAGTGTAACTCAAGGGTTTTAGTTACTTTTCTCATTGCTGAGACAAAATAACCAACATCCAAAGTTAAAGGCAAAAAGGTTTATTTAGCTCACAGGTTGTAGAAGTGTCAGTCCATAATCAGCTGGCTCCAAGGCAAGGGAGAGTAGTTCATGGCAGGCACAAGACAGCAAAACCAACAACCAACCTTTAGCAGCATCTTTCTGACCCTGTTATATTCTATCTAGGCTGCTAGGATCAGGACAGTGCCAAACAAATCAGTTAACTCCTCACACTCCCTTAATCCCAGCACCACACACTCCAGGTTCAGCCCCCCTCTGAAAACCCAGGCCCTTATGACTCATGAGGTTTTGGGGGGACACATAGACACAAACCATAACAAGGGGCATCACAGAGGAGAAACAGTTCATGACAGGCAGAAAGCAGAAAGCAGCAAGCACTGGCAGCAGCCCCTTTCCTGTCCCTTATATCCAGGGTCCATGCCCTTAGGGCTGGTAGCGCCCACAGCCAGGATGGGTCTTCCCGTTACCCACTCTCAGAACAGAGCCAAACCAATCAGTGGACTAAGTCAGTAATCATACACTCCAGCATCACACACTCTAGATCCAGCCACCTCAGAAAAAACCCTACCTATGACCACGTGCAGCTTTGGGAGACATTTACATACAAGCCATAACACTAATGTCCCATTGACGAAAAGATGTCACGCAAGCAAGGACCAATTCAGGGAATGAGAAGACGGAATCTACTTATGAATAGGAGGTAGCAAAGTTGTATTACAAAACATATGCACAGGGCTGGGGGAGTGTATGGTTATACAATCGACCATAATTCACCAAGTACCCCAACAATGAGGACAGCTCTCTTCATCACTAGCTTTATTAAACAGGGGAGAATTAACAGTTTTCTGATCCTTTTTATCACTGGTAAATCAACTTCCTGTTGCCCAAACTGACTACTTGTTTTCACAGAGGCAGAGACCCTAAAGATAGCAGGCAGCTCTCACCCTTCTTCACAAGACCTTGGAAATTCACAATCCAGTTATTCCACCAGATGTTCGGAACATATGACCTCAGGTTGAACTCCTTAGCAATAAAGAGTTTATAAGATGATTATTTACATCAGTATTATTACTTATGCTCACTCTTGCTGGTGGGATAACTAACATTCTGGCAAATTTGTGCAGAGCTTTACGAGAAATCTACTGTAGTCAGCCCAAAAGACTAAAACACCATTGCCGCTAAGAACAGGGCTCCTGTTTACTCCGTCAGGAGGAATTGAGAGCTTATTTGTTTTTTTATTTTTTATTTATTGGTACACGATGGCTAGGCCAAGACCCCAAGTTTACTATCACCTTGAGAAGGCTTTTAACATTTTAATATGTTTCTTCTAAGCACTAGCTTTTTTTCAATCAAGGTAAACTGCTTTGAGGTATTCAAATCACAAAGTGCCGTATTTTGAGCAGTCAGGTCCCGTAGGTGGTTTCTTAAATCACAGAAGATGTGTCTTATTCTTAACAACTCAATTATTCTTCAGTTGAAAAAGAAATGAACCATGTATTAAAAAATTATTTTAAACAAATCATTTAATCGCTACAATTAAAATGGTACAAAATTCAGAGCACTATTGTAAAGACTACTCTGTGGCATAGTTATCTAAAGAACTGATGTAATTTCTTACATCTTTTGAACTTTGGCTTTGAGCAGAATAATTTTGCCACAAGTCTGTAGTTTTGAAATATCTCCTAGGGCAGTTTTTTTTTTTCCTTCAGTCTGCATTACCTAGATGACCTATATGGGAATCACTATAAAAGAGAGGGAGCCAAATGCAGATTCCTGGGCCCTGGTTGCTGCTCATAAGATGTAGAATGAGGGCAGTATGTGCTAGCCACTAAAATTTGCAAACCTCTGCCTGGGATTTGTCAATGACCTTAGTGAGGGTTCAGATTTTTAGGGAAAGTTTATGCCCGAATGCCTTAAAATTTTCTTCCACATGGACTTTGATCTATATGGACATTTGCTTATAGATTTTTTTTTTTTATTTTAGAAACATAAAAGTACAAAAACATATTGACAAACAGACACCAATTATCATAGAAAATAGTACAATCACAACTAATCTATAGACAAGGTGATATGGTCTCAACAGTAGTTGTTGCTTTATCCATTGATATCTTCGAATTGTAGATGTATGGACCCATATACAGACATGCAAATTTAGTCAG